>VZRO01005747.1:455232-479250 GCA_013397915.1 Daphoenositta chrysoptera
TATATATATATATATATTAGTAAAGAGCTGTTATTCCTATTCCTCATATCTTTGCTTGAAATCCCCTTAATTTCAAAATTATAGTAATTCGGAGGGAAGGGTGTTACATTTTCCATTCCAAGGGAGGCTTCTGCCTTCCTTAGCAGACACCTGTCTTTCAAACCGAGACATATTTCTTGGCCTTGAGTGAGAATAGAGGATCAGATACCTTAGATAATTTATAGTACTACTGTCAAATCACAGTCAATGTAGTAATTACGTGTGTGTCTAAGCTTTTGGAACTCACAAATAGCTTTTTAAGCAGAAAGGAATTAAGTACTCTCTTTATGGGTGTAAATGAGCATGATTACTTCTCTTACTTAGATCCTGACTGGTAATTACTTCTGATCTTCTTGCAACTTCACTGAAGTCACTGTTTATTTTCAGTCGTACTTATGACACTAAGCTTCCTATTAGTCACACAGAAGTTTCCCTAAGAAAGAGCAAAACAAGACTGTTTTGCTCCACAGGACTGTTTTGCACCAACAGAAAGAGACATAAAGAAAGGATAATTAAATATTTGAACATTAAACACTTATCCAAAGACCTTTTCATTAATGAATGGGTAAATAACATTTTTTTTCCAAGATCATTAGTTTACATAGAAGAAAAAAAGATGAAGAGGCTATTAAGTTAGGTAATTTAATGATTACAGAATGAGAGACTAAAGGAAATTATTTCAAATTAGAAATCTAATTTTATTTTTGATTGCTTCTGTTTTACAGACTTCAGGTCATTGTAGGCATGTCATAATTTTCATTTTTGCAGGTATAGCTTGAGACAAAATGAAAAGGAAAAAACCTGACAAACCAGGAAAGGCAATACTAGAGCCTAGCCAACTGCTTTGATATTTGCAGATCTTGAGGACCTATAACAATACCGGTAGGTAATACTGTAATGTCAAACAGGGTTGCAAACCACACTACACATGGGGACCTTTAGAACCTTTTATCTTTGCCAAAGTTTTTTCAGGCTTTTTTGAAAATTATTTATTGCATTTCATTGAAATTCACTGGACTGTATTCCTGTCTACAGCCCCTAAGTAGCCTTCCATTGTGACTGCCGTTTGTATATTCTGTTTTCATGACAGAATTTTTTTTTATTTTTTTTTTGGTAATATAAAATCCATTTAAATTGAAAATAAGACCCTGATCTACTCAGCTTGTTTGCTTCTTGGCTGTGACTTCATATACCCAGTATATTGTGGTATAAAACCAGGAAAACGTTAATTCTGATAATTTTTCACTATCGACATCACTGATTTAGACAATTGAGTTGAGTAAGTTATCTAGAAATGTCATCAGAAAACATAAACCACAGGGAAGCAGAAGACTCTTTTAGGCATCTCAATACACATTTACTACATTCAATTATGAATATTAGCTGCTTTATTAAAGATTAGCCAAAAAGTGGGTACTATCAAATTTCTCTACTTTCTAAATGTCTGTGAATGAATTCTTTTTATCCATATTTCCTTCTGTCTTCTTTTTCCTTTTATTCTCTCTCCTCACTTCCTTTGCATCCTGTTTCGATGTCTTTTTCCTTTTCTTTTGTTCTTCCCATTTAGATGTTTCTGTCTGCATATCTCTTCCTGTCTTGCATTCCCCAAAATAATTATTTCTAAAAAAAGTCTAACTTTTTTTTTTTAACCTAAGATGGGCATCATTCATACCAACCATGTCTTCTCTTTCCCTTCTTTAAAAGTAATAGTTCCATCTCTCTGCTTTGCCTCTTCATATCCTAAACTTTCTGGAATAGGGCCCATCTTTTAAACAGTAAGAGATTACTCAGTGGTGCATTGATCCCAGCAGGAGCCTTTAGACACTACAGATATATAAATAGTATTGTCATTTGCCTGATTTCCATCAGCTGTGAGCTCTGTAACAAGAGTGTGATGCTCCTGCTCTCCCACTTGTCAGCTCTCCAGTCCCGCTGGCCAGTCTGCAGCAGGGCAGAACGTTTTTGGACTTGGCTCTTCCTCCTATGCAGTAGCTGTCAGGCAGTTTCCACAAGATTTGAAACACGGGTGGGCAAGGACTGCACACCTACACATCCAGTGGCTCTGCAGGTTTCCCATGCACAGTTCATCCGTGCAGGATTGTCAGATATAAGTAGGAAAGTTATTTTGGTTTGTCAGCATTATCTGTCTATGAGACATTGACTTTTTGATTTTGAAATTAAATATAACACAGACAAGCTTCAATATTTGGCTCTTTAGCTGGAAGTTTTCAGCTTTTAATTACTGGCAGAGCATATACTACACATGAACCTTGACTCCCATCTTCAGAATGCTAAAGATATGTTTAATCTTTTAATTCATAGCTTTCACGAGTTTTGACCTGAAAAGCATTTTAACTTATCATCTAAGGTTAATTATTTAAGTGCTTTCACTTTAACCCCTTGACATGAATAATCTGAAAATAAAGGCAAACTCATGAAATTATACACAGGGAGTGAAAAGTACTAAGGCAATGTTTTTATCCAACGAGCTAAACAGTAAGTCTTCTGTGATAGTGGCAGCAGTGATTGTGATATTAGGAGCATTTGTGAACTACGAATAAACTAGCATTTATCTTCAGACATGAAAGTAGTAGAATAAAACACAATACTATATCTAAAACCAAATTTACTTTCCAAAATCATAGTTTATTTTCTTTGACATAGACATTAAGTGTTTAACATGTATAGCTAATAGGTATGAGGCATATCTCAATACAAGTACAAAAGTAAATGTGTGAGAAAAATTGGTGGTATTAAAAGTGTATGTATTTCTGTGTGATCTGAGATACAATGTTGCTAATAAAACTATTTAAGTTATATCTCTAATATTTATCTATGGTAGCAATAAAACCAGATCATTATTTATAAATGGAAGTGTAACCCATGATAATGAAAAAATTGCATATTCATGAAGTATAACTTAACCTGATTAATATTACTTGACAAGCACAGCTTTTGAAAAATATCTTAGATCTAAACCCCAACTACACAGTCCTAGAAGTAAAGGCTCAGCTTAGATTTTACACTTTTATTAATTTTGTTTCCAGTAATTTATAAATGCAGCTTATACACTAACTGCTGCTTTTTATTATAAAAGAAGAAGGAAAAAAGTACAAATGAGATCCTGAAATGAATTTACAGTTTTGTTGGCAACTGGATGCCACCAGGTAGATTGTTCTTTCCCTAGAAGTGCTTCAGATTTCACTAGGGAGCTATTCTTAGCAACAGAGCCCTTGAGGTTTGAACTCAGATATTAAAAATCAGTAGTCTTTTATAGAAATGTTACCCAAGAATCTTCAAAACCCCAGCAGCTTAACAACAAATAAATTTTGTCCTCTTTCCCAACAGTTTTAAACTTTATCCACAAAATCATTATTCCCTTTTTCCAGTTATCAGTCACTTATTATTTATCCTTTGAAAGTGAGACTGAATCTTCTCATTTTAGTCTTGGGATTTTAAGCTATGTAATAAAGTATGATGTTGTATATTAAAATAGAATGCAAATTAGAAAAAAAAAACTTTTAAGCATAATTTGAGAGAGGTCATTAAAACCCTTAGTAACCAAGGTCTTACAGAATGTTTATTATACAAATTCGTTGTCATTGTTGGTAACTCTGAAAGATTTTGTTTTTAACTCTATGTTATTTGGAGACACAGTAATTTTCAGTTTATCTAGGTTTATGACTGGGAAGTTGAAGAATATCTATCCAATAAAATCAGAAGAACAATATTATTAAAACATTCCTATAATATAGAATCATATAATCATTTAGGTTGGAAATGATCTCTAAGACCTACAAGTCTATGTTAAATATTTTAAGCTTTTTACATTTGTATTTCCTTTCAAGAGTCTTCTGGTTTTTTCAGTTGTGCAAAAGTTGCATTAAAGGAATGAATAAAGTAGAGATTATAATTTATATAAATACAGATTTTATTTTTGGTAAATTTGTCTATGGGAAATAGCAACTTTTCATTGGCTCAAACACATGAAAGCATTGACAGAAAATGATACTCTGTTTTAAATAAAATTGTCTTCTGTTTTAACATTTAGTAACAAACACATTTGCAGAGTTCTGCATTGATATGTTGTTTCCTATTTTGGGAACCCTGCTTATAATATTTAATTTTTAGGTTTCTGTCAGACTATGGTAGCATTTCATGAGATATAAATGAAGAAAAATAGAAAATTTGTCAATACCTTAGCTGCTTATGTGTGCACCACAGAAGTAGAAATATATCGAAAAGAATCAGAAAGATCTCCTTTTACTTCCACAAAATGCATCTTCACTATAGATAAAATTGAAAACAGAAGATCTGTGAAAGAGATCAAAGTGAAAGATAACCCATAGAGTGCAGACAAACCCATCCTAACTTAGAGGTTACTGCAAAGATGACTGTCAATCCTGTTGCATGACAGAGCGAAAATCAGAAAGGAGCATCACAGCTACAATCCCTGTGAACATGTTAAAATGGCTGGGAATGTTCTCTGGCATCTCTGGCATGGAGTAACTAGCAAAGAAATTAAGATATATTCTTCCTTCTCTTGCAGATATGCAGAGTCCCTTCCTTTCAAGGATTTGCAAGCAGTCCTGGCTAACTGGGGAGATACCAGAAGAGCAGGAAGGAGGATCCAGGGAACTACAGACTGTCAGCCTGACCTCAGTGCTGGGAAAGGTCATGGAGGAAATCTTCCTGAGTGCTATCACATGGCAGGTACAGGACGACCAGGGGATCAGATCCAGCCAGCATAGGTTTATGAAAGGCATGTCCTGCTTAACCAGCCTGATCTCCTTTGATAAGGTGACTCATTAAGTTGATGGGGGAGAGGCTGTGGATGCTGACTGGGTGACACTACTTTCCTCAGCATTCTTCTAGAGAAACTGGCTGTTTGTGAACGGGTTCTCTCTTCTTTTTTGGTAAAAAAACTGCCTGGATGTCCAGGCCCAGAGTGATGGTGAATGGACTTAGATTCATCTGGAGCCCATTCACTAGTGGTGATTCCCAGGGTTCAGCCTTAGAACCATTCCTGTTTAACATCTTTATTGATGATCTGCATGAGGGGACCAAGTGAACCCTCATTGAGCTCACAGATAACACCAAGTTAGGCCGGAGTGTTGATCTGCTGAAGGGCAGAGGGATCTGAACAGGCTGGATCAATGGGTTGAAACCAACTCTGTGAGGTTTAACCATGTAAAGTGCTGGGTCCTGACCTTGGGTCACAACACCAAGTGAACCCTCATTGAGCTCACAGATAACACCAAGTTAGGCCGGAGTGTTGATCTGCTGAAGGGCAGAGGGATCTGAACAGGCTGGATCAATGGGTTGAAACCAACTCTGTGAGGTTCAACCATGTAAAGTGCTGGGTCCTGACCTTGGGTCACAACAACTTCAGGCAGTGCAATAGGCTGGGGGCAGAGTGGGTGGAAAGCTGAGGGTGGAAAAGGACCTGGGGGTGCTGGTCCACATATGGTCTAGCAGTGTGCCCAGGTGACTTTGGCAGCCAATGACTTCCTGGCTTGGATCAGCAATAGTGTGGCCCACAAGACTAGGGCAGTGATTGTCCTTCTGTACTGGGCACCGGTGAGGCCACACCTCAAATCCTCTGTCCAGTTTTGGGCCCCTCCCCACAAGAAAGATATCGAGGAGCTAGAGCATGTCCAGAGAAGGGCAACAGAGCTGGTGAATGATCTGGAGTAAAGTCTGATGAGGAGCAGCTGAGGGAGCTGGGGTTGTCTAGCCTGGAGAAAAGGAGGCTCAAGGGAGACCCTATCACTCTCAACAAGTACCTGAAAGGAGGTTTTGTCCAGGTGTGGGGTTGGTCTCTTCTCCCAGGCAGCTAGTGACAGGACAAGGGGNGAAAGATATTGAGGAGCTAGAGCATGTCCAGAGAAGGGCAACAGAGCTGGTGAATGGTCTGGAGTAAAGTCTGATGAGGAGCAGCTGAGGGAGCTGGGGTTGTCTAGCCTGGAGAAAAGGAGGCTCAAGGGAGACCCTATCACTCTCAACAAGTACCTGAAAGGAGGTTTTGTCCAGGTGTGGGGTTGGTCTCTTCTCCCAGGCAGCTAGTGACAGGACAAGGGGAAATGGCCTCAGGTTGCAGAAGGAGAGGTTTAGATCAGTTATTAGAAAAAATATATTAGGCATGCGGAGTCACTGTGAAGGTAATGGTGAAAGCAAAAAAGGGGAATTAATGTATCCTTTGCAAACATCTGAGGTGTTTAGGGATGTTTCTGTGAAGAAACCACTAAAAAAACCCTTTTTCTTTAGCTCATCTTTGCCTATATATATAGAACTTAGTAGTGAAACCCCTCCCTAAAACTGAAATGAACAAACCAAAAAACTCTCGCCTACACAACTGACAAAGGCCAGTGTAGAAAGACATCAAGACTAAAATTGAAATACATAAGAGCACCATGACTGTATCTAGTAAGAAGGGCTACACCCTGCTCTAGCTGTCAGCTAGACCTTCTCCAGCAGGCACTAGCTGCAAAAGCTTGGGCTCCAGAGCAATCACGATCAGTATTCTCCCTAGATGTTTACCCCATTGCTGGGCTGTTCTTTTGCGTTCACTTTCCTTATATCCCTGTATGATTCTTGCTTTGATCCATTTAAAATCAGCATAGATGTGTTCTCTGGGATGTGCCACTGGTGCTGTTATGGCCATTTCTCTTTCACTACACTCTCTGTTGCAGCTTTGAACTTCATCTAGATCCCTTTCTTGCTCAAGCAGTATGTATGCATTCTAAAAATTTAAAGCTCCTAAGTTCTACCCTGTCCTATGTATTGTGCATCATGTTTACATGCATATTTTCCCAAACCCCTTTTCAGAAAATTACCACCCTTGTTATGAAGCCCACCAGTGAAATACTTGGATAAACTGAAAACAAAGCACAGACACTGGATCCATTCTGTGGACCTTTCTCCAACTACCTTTCTTAACTCACTCTCTTCATCGCTGCTATGATCAGTTTTAGAGGTATAAAGGTAGTTTTGAAAGTTAAACTGTGTGTGTTTAATATATCTATAGTCCAAATTTCCAGAAGGGCAAAAGAACCTTAAGAGAAGGTATTATGGAATAGAAAATAGGCCTAAACACATAGTCAAAAAAGCTTGAGAGGAGATTTTTTCAAAACATACAGCACGTTTCTTAAGTGTTTTATAACCTCTCAGAAATATCTATCTATATCTCTCTCAATATGCATGCATAAAATATAGGTATAACTTCCAAAATTAAAGTTCAAGTTTATTTTATTTATATAAAAATTTTTATTTACGTAATCTGTCAAAGCAACAGAACTACAACTGCAAAATGAATTTAACTTGCCACCAGCTGGCTAGTCATTAACGGGTGTACATCATCAAACCAACATGGCTCTTAAGATGCATTAACACAATATATCATCAAAATTGTATTGCTTAGAGGATTTATATATCACATATAAGGCCAATTGGCAATAAAGAATATATTCAGATATTTAATTTTTTTCTGGATGTTTCAGATAACTTAGGTTATCTAAATATGCAGTTGTAGTTGAGAATACTGCTAGATCTCAAAAAAATGAACTAATATGTTTCAATATATGACTATTAATTTTCCAATGTATTATTATTTATTTTATTAATTATTCAGTGTATTAATCTTTTTTTTAATCTTCATTTCAAGAGTGTTTAGAGACATGTTGATTAAATTGTATAATTTTCTTTCTCATATATGATAAATGTGATTTGGAGATAACAGTATCAAATTATGTTCCCAGTTTAAACATTTGTTCAAAAAACTGTTTATGAAGTTTCACATTGTATTACATTATTACAAGACATTACTTTTAGTAACAGTGATGTCTGTCAAAGTGAATCTACCACAAAATGCATTACTGATTAGGGTTTAGTGCATAATTTGCAGCAATGGATTTATTAAAAAATTTACCTATTGTCTGCATGTGGAATAGCTTTCAACAAAGAAATAAACAAGCAAGCAATAATATTCTTGAATAAATTTAGAAACATTCAAATGATCTGTTTTCAGGCTTTGCTTTTTATTTTGTTTGATTTCTATCATCCTCTGCAGCTTGCATGTTTGTTAACCATTTGTTATGGACATCTAAAATGCTAACTTACAGATTATTTATTTCTGAAGTGTCAGCTGTATTACTTTTTATTATTGTTATTTTATGTTTTTATTTTTCCTTAGACGAAAGCAGGAAGAATTTTCTAGGACCAGTAAAGCTTTTGCAACTATTTGTCTAAAACCCTGGCTTTGCAAATATTCGCTTGCATCTTTGAAATTTACTTTCCTCTAATGCTCTTGCCAGTAAAACTCAATCCTTCAAACATTCCTGCAGAAAGATCACCAAAGGGTTGCACGTATTGTCAAAGCAAATTCAGTCAAAGGTTGGTTGAAAATCTTGAACTGTATTTGCTCAGCTGTGTTAATAGAACAACTCATTCAAGTTGTTCTCAAGGCATCCCCTAAAAAAATCCAAGACTGAAAAAGTGTTTTTATATTTGACTATTGTTTATTTGTATATTTATGATTTAACACAAAGTTTTATGAATATGCACTTCAATTTTACTTTTTCTGTAGAAAAAACCCATTTCATAGAACTCTGATGTTATTTTTTAAAATATTATTTGCTTAATAGGCCTGAGAACTATTTAGTGGCAGACAAATCAATATCTGGAATATTCTAAAGCTCTTTCTTTTTAGTGGAAATGAAAGAATGTCTAACCTTTCAATATTTCCTATTCTCCTAATTGCCATTCCATTCTTCTTAGGGATTTTATGTTGTTACACTGCACTTCTGCATATTTCATTATTTGTGTATAAAAATCTTGACCCCACTAAAACAATGATAAGATCACAATGGAACTCTAATAACATATAGGAAAAAATCCTCATCCTGGATATTCCTTAAATGACTTTAGGATAAGCATGAATGTGATGATATCTTGTAGAAACCAGTAGCCTAGAAAATTCCACTACTTTTTAACAAAGTGTAAACTTTAACTTATTAGAACCATAATTTTCATTCATAAGTACCATATCCCATTTGACATCTAATTATGAGGGGAAAGGCAGAAACCTTAGAATAAAGTTGAACTTGAATCAAAATTTCCATTTGTATGCTGTGCTGAGTTTATTCTAAAATGGTAGGAAAACCAAAGTTTTTCCCTTGGCACAAAACAATCTTTCTTTTATCATTCCACCTTTCTAATATGTGAAATATTCTACATTAAATACAGAAAATGCATAAAACTAAATGCAGAAATATAGATTGGCTCTATGCTTCCAGAGTTAATAATTGTTTTGTCAAGAAAAAATATTTAGTGTAATTGAGACAAGAAATCTTATGGAAGACTTGCACCTCTCTAAAGCAGCAAGTCTTAATTATTTAGTTGTATCAATGACTTTGAAAAGTACTTATTCCTTTGATAAGAACATTTTGCCATATTTCATTTTTCTGAACAAGGCCAAACATATAATCAGGACACCATAACATCAATTTATTTATAAAGCCATGTTTTAAAAACAGTAAAAAACTCAAAAGTAGCATTTCTTTTAACATCTTAGGATAACTTCACAAGACACAAATATTCTCCTATGATAATGTATATCTGTGGTTGTTGCCATAAAAATTGTTAGAAAATACTACTTTATTGTTAGAAAATCCTGCCTTAGGTGCTCCCTGCCTTAAATTATTCAAGTGTTGATTTTCTTGAATGTTAATAAGAAGGAGAGATATGCGACAGTGTTGCTATTTTTTCCTTCTTATGTATGTGAAAGCAGTTAGTATTGAAGCAGTAAACTCACATTTTTTATCTGAAGTCTGAAAGATTCAGAGGACATGCTAACAAAGACTGAATAGTGAAATATAATGACAGGAAAATTCTGAAGAATTTCATAAATGGTAGGGATTTAAAGAGTTGGATAAATATTTATAAAGTACGAAGTTGAAAACTGCAGTCACTGGAATTCAACAGAAATTTCCTGTCACAGTTTTTCATGATAAGCCTTTATATATTCAGAGTGCTTCTCACACCTGAGATCTAAACAATAAAAGACCTTTTCTTCTCTCCGCAAAGCTTTTTTTCTCACCACCTGAAAGCCAAAAATAGCAGTTAAAATATTACAGAATATATATTTTACTTTCAATATCCATCAACTTCTATAGATATAATCCTCTGTAATATGTTTCTATTATTACATGGAAAAAACATTTTCATTTACAATATGACATACAGAAAACATTAGAAGAGACTCAATTTATTTAAAGTAAAAACAATGTTTGAAAATAATTCTGAGAAGAAATTAAGCAATTCTGAAGGTAATTTTATGGATCTGCATGCATGACTCTCAGTGTTTTCTAGGCCAACACTTAATCTATACGAAAATAGACCATTATATTCCCAGAAATTCTGTCTGGAAATGTAATCTAGGCTGAGAACATTCTGTCTAATACTTACCAATATGAGGATTTTATGTTTCAATGATAACTAGGTTTTGATTTCTCACAAAAATATTCTGTAAGAGGTACCAAAAAAAAAAAAAAGTATGAGAAACCAGGAGTTTTTATTTTTGCTACATTTATTCTCTAAAGAGTAAAGATAAAGTAAAGGGGGACAGGTACGTGTACCAGGAACGGGTACATTTAACAGATGGTTAATATTCAAATATTATTTTCTTCAAGCTCAAAACGGGAGTATGCCAAAGTGCAGGAAGTCAGCCAAAAGTGCCAGGAGATCTGTGTGGATGAAAGGTCAATCTCAAAGACAAAAGGATGCCTGCAGAAGGTGGAACAGTTAAAAGAAAGGATAGGTAACCTGGGAAGAATACAGAGACACTCTCAGAGCATCCAAGGACACAGCTAGGAAAAGCTAAACCTTAACTTGAATTCAGTAAAGGAGTTCAAAGGGAAACATATATAGAAGGACTTCTAGACATACAAAAGTGGCAAGAGGAAGACTAGAGAAACTGTGGCCCTGATGACACAAGGCATGGGCAAAGCTGAAGTCCTGAATGCCTTCTTTGCCCCAGACTTTGCCAGAAAGATCTGTCTTCAGAAATACCAGGCCACAGAGGCCAAGAGGGAAGTGTGGAGCCAGAAAATGTTAACCCTTGGTGGAAGAGGATCAGGTTAGAGAACATTTTAAAAACTGGACCTGTATAAATCCATAGGTCCCAATGGGATACCCCCACAAGTGCTGAGGGGTTGGTCAGCCCATAGGACTGTTGTCATTGTGAGGTCAATCTGTTATCTCTGAGCAGTCATGATGACTGTGAGAAGTTCCTGGTCATTGGAAGAGAGCAAATGCCACTCCTACTTCAAGAAGGACAAGAGATCTCATGGAACTTCAGGCCAGTCAACCTGACTTCATTTGTGGCAAAGTGATGGAGCAGCTAATCCCAGAAATCATTTGCAGGCACAAGGACAAGGAAGACATCAGGAGAAGTCAGCATGTCTTCACCAAGAGGAAGTCATGCTTGATGAACCGCACAGCCTTCTACCATGAAAAAATTGGCCTGATAAATGAGAGAAGATTACTGATTATTGTCTACCTGGACTTCAATAATGTTTTTGATACTGCCTCCCATAAGGTCCTCATACAGAATTTGATGAGGACAAGAGACAAGTCACTTAAAAACTTAATGGGCTGGAGCATCCTTCATAGGAGGAAAGGCCGTGAGACCTGAAACTCTAGAGAATGAAAGCTCAGGGAACCTCATGAACATGTACAAATATCTGACAGGAGTATATAATGGACATGAAGCCAGGCGCCTTAGTGTTGTCCAGTGATGGGACAAAAGGCACTGTACACAAACAAGAACACAGGAGGTTCCCCGTAAATGTCAGGAAAAACTTTTTCACTGTCAGATTGACAGAGTTGGGCACAGACTACCCACAGATTTCACGAAATCTCCCTCCTTGGAGATATTCAAAAGCTGTCTGAACATGGTTTTGTGTAAGAGGCCTCTTGGTGGCCCTGCTTGAGGTACAGGGTTGGACCAGGTGACCTCCAAAAGTCCCTTCCGACCTCAGCCATTCTACGATTCCCTGTCACCTCAGAATATCCAGACATTGTGCAGTGCTCCCCTGTACTACATCTATTATGTCTTTTCAGAACATATTGCTATTAAAGCATATTGATGGTCTGTAATGAGCTAAGTCCTTGGTGCTGCTGAAGACAGCCCATACCTTGGTAAGTCCAGATCTGCAAGAAAACAAAGAATTACAAAGGCAAGACCCCTGAAAGAGATGCAGTGGTTCTGACGGAGTTATTAAACTATTTACTGCTGAAGTATTTCTATTCATTCTGACTTTGTGTTTTGAACTTTATAGGAGAAGAATCTATATAATAACATTTCAACATGATATATAATACTAACTACTGTCTGTAATAGTAATCTGCATAGTATAGCAAAGAAGAGGTGAAGAAAAAGATGTCTTTTAGAAATCTTCATGAACTCTTGATAATATTAGGGCCGTTACAGCCTCTGGCAAAGTTTAGCACAGCCTCAAAGCCATCTACAAGGATTCTCTAAAATCTGCTGGTTTGTAAATGCCTCCTGGGGCCATTATGCTAAGAACAGTCAAGACATGCCCTTGGCACTTGACATGCAGGAAGGACAGAAGATGATAAGGGTAAGATAAAACCAAAGATCAAACAGACAACATAAGCATCAAACAAGAAATTCTTAATCTGTACCAGAAGAAGGAGTACTGAAAGAAAGTTAGCAAATCTGTCAGAGAACTACTGGAAGAAAAGAAGACATTAAGGAAGAACACAATATCAATGAGAAGGTTGTTTTTTGGGTTTTTTTTAAGTCTTTACCAAATGTTGTGATTAAGGATTTGATTGTTCTGGACTTCCTTTCTAATAATAAAGAATATCAGAGAATTAAAATAAAAGGCTTTGATGCAAATTGATAAATGTATTATCAAACCTTGCTAACAATTTTTTTTCATTTACCTTCTGCATAAACTGAGGGAAGAGGCTGTTCAGCTGCGAAAAATTTTCAATTTCATGTTAAAATCAATTAATATCCCAAAAGAGTGAAGTAAGTGCTATAATTGTATTTTAAAATGTTAAGAATGATCCACACAGCCAGAAATAAAAAACACTACTTATACACCTGTTTAAATTGTCTGAAATTATCTTTTATAAAAATTAAATTATTGGGAAATGTGGAAGGACATTGTATTGATATCTGTGTTCTTTTCTGCACAAGAGGAAAGTCAGGCTTCAATAATCTGTTGCCATTCTTTGAATGTAAACTGCTTTCTCTAGGATTAACTTTGTTAATATTGTTACTTTGCTGCTTAGAATTTGCGAAGTCTGACAATAATCTTTTCATAAAGAGAAAAATGAAATGAAATAAAACAAAAATGAAATAAAACTTCAAATATATGAACAGCTGATGGAAAAATAATGCAGGTATCCCTCAACACATTGGATAAAATTGGCTACTGTCACCAATATTTCTCTTGATGAAAATTCAGTATTCTTCCCACACCTTTAGGCCTCAGAATACCTGTTGAAAATTATAAACTGAAGTTTGATTATTTTTTTCAGGGAGATAAAAATGCTACATTTGTCTAAAAGTATCTTCTCCAGAACTACTTGAGAAACTGTAATACAGCCCCATGCATTTCCTGACAGAAAAAATTGTATTTATTCTCCTGCTACAATAAATGCAAGGGAAGGTTAGATATTATTTTTTCATTTCTGTTGCTGGTCCAGTTATAATTTTTCTCTTATTTTGACATCACTATTATATTTTTTAAATTTAAATTAAAATTATTTTATTAGCTTATTTTTAATGATAATTTTCTATTTTTTTGCTGTTGTTTGCCATCTGCTCACTGTACAATGAAACCACAGATTTGAAGGTTCTTTGTAATCTGTCTCTGGCCCCAGCTGCTATTTTCATAAAATAAGGTGATACCTGTCTTTATCCACCAGATTAAACTAAGCACATTTAACATGTATTACTTAACAGTTATTATTTTGGTGTTTTTCAAATTTTTCATCCATTATGCTGAAGTTGTTGCAAAAAAGTGAAAAAACGTTTAAGCAGAAAGCAAGGAGCATAATTAGCATTCACTATTGCTGATATCACATGACTTGCTCATATTACCTGTGTTAATAAAGTCTAGAACAAATATATTCGAGGGAAAAAGTCATCATCTATGTGCCTTTTTGTGCATCCTTCTAATCTATATTTACTTAATATCTCTTAGGGATATTCCCTTTTACATTAGAGTCTAATTTTCATGGACCAGACAAATTGCTTTTGACAAATTTGTGGTATATATCATATTATCATAATTTTATTATTATTGTCATGTAACCCAGAATGGCACTGCTAACCAACATCAGTTGTACCAAAGAGCTCAAACATTTTACTTAACAGAAATACCATGTCTTTGGCTTTCTTTTTAGTCAGGATAATGATTTTAGCACTCATCCTGAAAATTTAAGGAATACCAAATGCCCCTTTTATTCTACCCACTTCTACACATTAACTAAGACTTTTGGGACCTAAAGGTTAACTTTTTTCAAGGGTTAGTAATCGTCACATTGATCTTCTCATTTTGGCAACCAGTTCACCTTATCTAATGCAAATATTGATCTAACACTATCACTTGGTAGCAAATTCAAAGTTTTGGGGCAAAATCTTCTTTGCTTCTGACTAGGTCATTTATTTTTTGAAAAAGTATCTACAAAAGATACAGCACACATAGGAGCTGAAAGGAAAGGAGAGAACTGAAAACTTTTAATGGGAATCCAAACCTTCTACTGAGAGGTTGGACAGGTCATCTCCCTTAACAAGACAGATAGGAAGTATTCATTTCTTTTAAACTGACATTGGCAAGGACAAAATGTGAAATAGCTTTATTAAAAGAAAGAACTTGAACTCCTACAAAGGGAGTCATTAAAAACAAGTCTGTGATACAATGGTAGTAGTTGAACACAGTGCAATTGGCATTATAATTCCTAGCAGAAGTCTACTGACTATAGTCAGATATATGATGTCATTTCCTAAAATTAAATTACAAGATTCTTCTGTTAATTATTAAGCTTATAGGACCTTGCCCCACTATGCTGGACTGCTCTAATGGCATTTACAAGAAATATCTCCAAAAATATGAAAGAGGCTTTAGATCTTATACATTAAATAACACATTTTTAATCTATGTAAAGGTTTAAAAAAAATGCTCAGTATTTCTGTAATTATTCACAGCCTCACAAACTGGGAGATATTTCTTATCTATTTCACAGGTTTTTAGTGGAATCCCTTTAAAAGAGAATCAGAGAAGATCTAGGAATACTGTCCATTTGTTCCAAAAATCTCAACCATTTCACGAAATTGCAGCTTTTCCACCATTCCTATATAAACGTGTAAAGATGCTGATGCAAATAGGGAAATAATTTTGTTCTAAATTTAGAAGATAGTGGAGTTCTACATCCTGGCTTCATCAGGCCCATGCGTATTTTAGTTTTACAGGTATATTAGCAAAGGCAGCAATGACATTTAGGACAGCCTGTTAATATTCCATCCAGAAAATAATCAGGTGAATTATATTTTGTATTATATAAAATTTCCTTGAAGCAATTCCCTGTTCTGTTTGTTTCAAATGTTTGTCTTGAATCCTGGGTAGCACTGTTACCCAACACAACTGTCTTTAGGAAAGAATTTTTCCTCTGGGCACTTCAATATGTTCTATGCGCTGTCACTCAAATGTCACTCAGAGATTACAAAAGCTGACAAACATATGTGAACCCACAGACCACAAAGATCCACAATTTTTATCTCATCATTTGTCTTTATGCCATCTACATGGGTTTCCCTCTAACTTTTGTGAAATATATTTTTTCAGCCATCATGAAGAGACAATTGAACAAACATTTTGAAGTAGAGAGCACAGACTGGAATGCATAGCAAGAGTTCAGATAAACAGCAAACTCTTCAAGGAGAAAAATCCAGATTTTTTTTAACACTCATACAAATGCTGATGGACTACTTTGAAGACCAAATTTAAGCTAAAAAGTCATTGACTGCCATTACAACTGAAAATTCTAAAATAATCATCTTCCATAAAACTGACCCACTATTTTAGTGTTTCTCTGGGGATTTTTCCTAACCGTGAAGACAAGACTTTATCAGTGAATTTCCTGGGAAACTATCCTAAAATAATGCTGATATCAGGGGAAAATACTTTTATATTTATCTCATAGTTTTCTTTCCTTTCTTCATAGCAGCTCATACTGTGGAAATTGTTCAGAGCAAGGAATCAGGCAGGCAGTAGAGATTTCTAGGTTGAAAAGCCTTGTATTCATGTTGAAGTGAGCTTCAAAGGATCTGAAACAGAAACATTGCAGAGTAGCTCCAAAGCCGTAGCAAGCCATAGCAATGCATTCCTATTGCAAACGTACAAGTTACATGTTTAATTCATTTTCAGTGCTCAGCGTATTGAAAGCTGACCATGTGCCTATTACTATTTGCAACTCCGGTGTCCCCATCCACTAAAGAGCATAGTAAAACTAAAATGAGACAGAGAGGCAGGGAATGATCAAAGATTGAAGTACTTCTGTAGAAGGGGTTATTAGATTAGGCATCTTTAGCTTAGAGAAAAAGGACCCAAAGGGATATGTTCTTAATGTATAAAATAATAAAAGCCATGAATAAGGAGGCTAGGGAGCAATTAGGCACTATTTTTGTAAAACAAGAACAAGGGGCACTAAATGAAATTATCATCCAGAAAATTTTCAGCAAACAAAGGGAAGTGCTTTTTCACACACTGCATAATTAAATTGTAGAACTCATTGCCCACAGGATGTTGTGGAGGCCAAAGATATAAATGGATTCCAAAAGGGATTAGAAATATGAAAGGAGATCCATCAAAACCAACAACAAAAAATCCTCAACCAACCGACTACCCAACCAACAACAAAAAGAGATGGTACTCAGAAAATAACCTAACACTGCAGTGCCAGAAACTGGAACTCTGTATTTGCCCATTTATATACTTTGCTTTTCCCAGGCCTCTGCTTCTGACTTCTGTCAAGAAAAAGAGGGACATGTAATCTGTTCGTACTGAATGGATAGGCTTTTCTGGACATGCCTGCCTGGAAACACTTGAATGGAGGCAGCAGCAGGATATCTCTGGTTTAAAACATATTTTCTTACACCACCAGAGGTCCCCACCAGAGAATCCATCAGGTCTCTGTCAGATTCAAGAATCTGGCATATAGCATGGCTGTTTTGCTACAGCTACAGTACAACAAACCAAGCAGATATTATCTGCCCTGATTTTGGGCCAGACTTTCTTACCAAAACTCACTTTACTTAAGGCTGTTATAGCCAAGATGTTAATATGACCGAACAATACAAATCTTTCTTATTATGTCTGAATGATCAGGAGCCTCTGAGGAAAACCAAAAGTATCTCTAAACACACAGAAATATTCTGAATGTTGTTTCATCAAGAAAGAAGTGTAGAATTTAAACAAATATTTAACCACTCAGTCAGTTCTTTGAGGTACTCCTATTTGAACCAAAACTTATTGTGGTGCTTTGGAGTCTTTCAGCCTCCTTTGGCAGATTTTGAATCAAACCAGCAGCAATGATAAACATTGGTACAACTTAAACAGCTGCTTCAGGATCAGTTAGAACTGCCTTTGTCATGTGATAAGAATAGATTTCTTTACAGATTAGTTTTCAATACCTCCATATCTCCTCTCTGAACTCATTTATGTTTTAAGATTCCCCAAAAAATCTAGGAGAAAAGGCTATTTTTTTTTTTTTTTTAAATAGGACAGAAATAAGACTATGTTCCTAAAAAACCCAAAACAACCCTTCTGCACTTGATATGAACTAAGACTAGAAATCAGTAAACTTCTTGAACATTGCCAAACAAGGATGTTAAAACAATAGTCTAAACTGTGTCTGTACTTTTAAGGATAGGAATTAATGCAATGGGTGAATAGTGTTGTTTTGGTGGATTAAATGTATGTGAATACACACAAGTGCAGAGTTTCACAAACATTTACGATATTCCATGGAATTTTACACAATGACATTATAGAGAAAGAGGAGACAAACATCCTATGAAGGCAACAATTCTTGGAGGTGGAAAAATCTGCTACTGTATTTTGTAGTCACCAAAAGTAGGTTTAGAGATTACTTCAAAAGCCCCTCTCACTGTGTCAGACAGCTTTACTGCTGGATTTGTTGCCTGCTTTTCCACAGCTATCAGAAATCCTTCTGCATCACCCTTCTTTTTGACCTTAAACTCTTGATGATCTCTGTCTGCCCGAATAAATTAATACACAGTCAAATCAAAGAGCTTCCCCATTTTTTTTAATGAGGGCATCAGCCTCCTGGTGCAATTAGACAGGGGTCATAATTTTTTTTTTCCCCAAGGTATGCGTACTGCTGTTCAGAAACAATGGAAATAATTTTTTTTCAAGTATATCATTGTGTGCAATCACTTTGCCAGAATTTTTTTTTTTTCTATGAGGCATATAGTGATGGAGGGAAACTTATGGGAGAGGCAGGGGGTCCTTCAAAGTATTTTTACTGACAAATTCTGATATTTCATAGGAAATTCTTAGGTCACTTTCCAATCTTTTCTTATATAGCTTTTGGTTTGTGTTTTGGGTTTGGGGTTTTTTTTGCATTTATAGCAAATCTTCTTGCAATACCTTTATTGCTTAGTTTTATCAGAGACTTTACTGAATCTAGGATATTTTAGCAGTCAGAGAATGATTTTGTATTCCTGTGTAGGACTTAAATTTATATTGCTTGTGATCCTGGGCTTTAAAATATGCACTATAAAGAGAAAGAAGAGTTAGGCTATGGTATTTTTGGTCAGATGCTTAGGCACCTTCTAGGTGGTGCTGTCACAATTTTCTTAATTTTCTGAGTTATACAAATAAAAACCTACCTGTAATTTTGGATTTATAGAGCAAACATAATGAATTGAAATCTATACCACTTGAGAAGAAAAGGAAAGGAATAAGGAAAAAGACCAGAGCTTCAAGTGGGGAAATTGGAACTATTGTGACTGAAAAAGTAACAGTCCTTTAAATGATCAAGTCTAGAGATTAACTTTTTGTCTTGTTCAACATCATAAGGGAGTAAGGCTGCCAATCCTCCCTTCCTAACTATTCCACACTGGATTTAAAGATAAGAAAGTGATACATTATTCCTTTAGGCATTTGGAGAATCATGTCAAATACTTATGTAGAGTTTTGCCTTGGGTCTTGCATGTCTTATATTACAACAAAATCCAGAGCTACTCTGAGGTAGTGAGTTTATTCACTATTTAACCATCTGCAAACCTGACTAGATTGAAACATGTATTTCACCAACATCCATGACCTGAGACACAATAATAAATAAATAGGCAGATTATTCAGTTTGTTTTTATGGGACATAGTTTATTTTATTTACAGTTGAAAACACACATAGAAAGTACATTAGTGAGAGCAACTTCTTGATTATTTTCTTCACTGTAATGGTAACGATAAGACTCTGTGTTGACTTGGACTGTTCAAGGTGTCTGCTTTGAAAAGCTGCTTGGTTTTTACACAGGTTCTCTAAGCTCAAGAACCATAGTGGTCTATAAGCCTGAAGTGACTGTGGGTAAGCTCCCAGCTATAAAAATGCTGAATGCTAGCCGCTTTTCACCAGCAAAGTGAAGTTACAGTTATAAAGCAATCATGAACACAGAAATACCCAGAGGAGTCAGTGGGAGGTTTGGAACTATACAACACAAACCTTGCACTTACAGTGAAATACATCCTCACTGCAGCTAGATTTTGTGCCTCTGAACTTGGCCAGTATATGGCACCAATGTAAAATTTTCTTCAGCAGGGACTAAAACCATGTGATGATATTTAAATGTAATAATGCTATTATGATCTTTTTGCTATTTCCACGAAAATCTAAATATGGACAAAGATACTTAGGTGAATAATGCAGTAGATGTGCAGGGTAGGATACTTCGCCTTGCTCTGATTCAGTGGCATCTATGAAAGGCAGATGTCAGAATAGTGTGATGAATACTTTTCTGTCCCTATTTAGAATCATGGTTCCAAGTATCACTAAAATTTAATCTTTATGTTCCTAATGTCTACTTCTCATTTTTCTCTTTCTTATGAAGAAACAAGAAATTTTATTTGACATATAAGGCATCAGCATGTCTAAATAGAGCACTATTTTAATTTCTGTGTCATACAACTCTATCTTAATCTGCAAGCAGATGAAATAATATGAAGCTGCTGGATGCATTATTGGGAGAGAAAATGCAATTAGATGTACAAGAGGCAGTTATTCAGAAAGAATATGGTTTCACTAGGATGCAATTAGATATTGAGATAGAGTGATAGAAGGAATAGAAAACAACTGTATAAGCCTAATCTTAATTATCACATATCCTCAATGGCAAAGGCTTTCTAATGAGTGATTAAACACAAAAATATACACAAGGCTCACAAGATCTTCCTGAGGATATGGAAAAGAGTCAAAAGCCTGGGTTGCCCTAAATATCCATGAAATAGATTGTCATATGAAACAAATACTACTGGCCCTGAATAATTAATCAAAGCCATTTTGTTATATAACCAAACATAAATGCAGACTGTAATGAGCCCTTTAAGGAAATGTGCTTACATTGCCTTTAAAAGGAAGTACTTATATTGCCACAGAAAAATGTTAGAGAGAACATGTAGGAGTACAAAATCCCACAGAGAAATTATAGGGCTTTTAATATAACACTATTTAGCTAAGTGATATGAAAAGAAGCATAGGAAAAATGTAGACTATGTAAATGGTGAAGATTGAGACGAGGATTTTTAATTAGAATTTGAATAAACAAAATGAAGGAATTGAAAGTGTAGGCTGGAAAAAGTAATACCTTTTATTTGGTCATCTATATTACTCCATCATCATAATGTTCAATTTTCAGAGCTAATTTTTCTAAGAAGGAAGTATAAATGGAACATAACTATCATCATTAGGCAAAATGTAAAGCACCAGAGCTTCAAGTGGGAAAGATGCACGTGTCTGTTTACACATTTAGATAAATATATGCTATTTAAAAATTCAATATTACATTTTGGAGTTCATTTTTCATAGCTTTAATAAGTAGACCTTGTAGAGAGAGCCTTTGCCATGAATTGGAGAAAGGAAAGGACTTTCTCTCCCACAGCTTTAATATAACTCCTGTATTTTCCCAGCTTTCTCCAGAACTTCCCCATAAAATGCCATAAAGAATATCAGTTCTCTGTGAATTGTTTACTTGACAAATCACTTTACACAACTTTTCTTTTTCCCCACTTGTTTTGCTGTTTGAAGGAAGGCACTGAACCTTCTAGGCAATATATTTATTTTTTTAATTTAAGTTTTCTGATTTTTGATTTTTTTTAATGAGGTTTTGAACTATTTCCATAAATTTACTGTGGGTATTTTGTAAATTTTTTTCTTCCCTCCAAGTTTCCACCCTTTCCTTTGCCCCAAACCATCACATGATAGTGAAAACTTTCTCATACAAACAAGAGTTAAATGATTGAGGGGTGTAAGTAGCAAGTAGAATGGTGGGTAGACTTTCTTTAACTGGAATTACTAAAGGTCCACTTTGTTTCCCTATTTATCGAGTTTAACAAATATTTCTAGCAATAATTACTTAATCTCTGCTTTTATGATGGCTCAAGCAAAACTTGTTTCAGTTTCAGGAGCATCAGTCGCTGCTTTTAGTGTTTTTGCTCTCACATAAGTTTTTCTAAACTGCTAAACCACCACAGCTCTGTCAGGCAAATAAGACAGTGATCTACTGTGTACCACTATCCTTGCATTTCCTTTATTAGTGCCCTCTCTCACAGGTCAGAAACTCTTCACAGTATTTCATAAAGAGAGGGTTAAGTATGCATTTGCCTCCGTGTATCCTCCAGCTGCTTTAAAAATTATGGATGAATGTGTCAAGCTATTTAGAGAAGCACTAAATGAAGATTTGCCTGTTTAGGCCTGTGCTCTACTCAAGAACGGATATTCTTTAAGAAGGAAAAAAGTCTTATTCTGTGTCTTCTTTCGCAGCCAAAGAGAAAACCCTGATCTATCAGTATTGGTATTTTTTTGGTTGGGTCGTTGTTTTTTTTCCGAGATTTTCCTAAGTGGGGAATATAAGTAATGTCTTTCTTTAAAAGGTAGTACTTTATGGCAATAATTATCAGACCCTGAAAACATTGTAGAAAATTACACTGGGGATCCTGAAGGTAAGGATAATAGATTTATAAACAATATCTCCATGTTTGGACAGACCAAGTGTATTTCCAATCCAAGCACTGAGATCTCAAGTCAGAAGCCATTGTTACATATACTGTGATTTTTTTTTTTTTTAAATAAGGGAAGAAAAATAATTTCTTGTCTAAGCAATAGACTTTCAAATAACTATTTTTTTTTTCTGTAGTTTGGTTTGGTTACTTTTAAAGTCCAGCTAGGATTTCAGCTGTCTTTGTAACTAATAGTTGATGGAATGGTCTTCGAACTATGTCATAGTCATACACTTCAGTAAAAGAAGCACTAGGCTGTCATAGTGTTCAGTTTCTTCAAAGAACAAAGCTAGGTTTTCTGACACTAGAATGCTGTAAAATTGTAGCTTGCAGATGAGTAAGACACAAGTTTATAAATATAATTTTAAATCTCTTCCATAATATTGGGTACAAAACCAGAGGTGTATAATAAGTAGCAATTCATGTGATATTGCTATATTTTAAGAAAGATTTCCTTTTACAACTGTTTTTTAAGTTGCTTTTATATAATATTCCTTTAAAAAGACATTGTTCTTATTTTGTCTAGTTTCATCTTAGATATACTTTAGCAAAGTGGCATCGTAAAAAAATATGTAATATAAGCTGATATATGTTTATGTAAAGTTTATTTATTATATAAACTACTATTTCTTAAGCATATGAGATGAAAGCAGTTGATCCCCTACAGATAGATGTCTCATGCCCATCAGATTTCCTCCTGCATTCCTCTGGCCAGATGCAGAGATGGGCTTCCAGAGGTATTTTCCATTATTTGGCAGCTGACTGGTAGCAGGTAGGTAACCGAAAAATATTCTTGGACCCTCCTGAATCCTGGAATGGATCTGGAAAACATGTTTAGGCATATGAATCAATCCTAATAATAACAAAATATATTGATAATTATTTACATATTTTCTTCATAGTTTATACATGAGTGGGTCTGGGGGTTCCTGAGGTGAAATGCTTTTCAAAGGATAGATTTCAAAAGTCTAAACTTTAAATTAGTGAAAGCCTCATTTTATCCATTATCCAGAAACTGAAGGTATGTTACACACTTTCCCCTTAATCAATTCCTGACTTAAAGGAAGTGTAGTATATTTCCTGATTTATTTATTTATTTAGGTTTATTGCTTTTTCATTGGGTTTTTATGTGTGTGTATGTGTGAAAGAGAGAGAAAGAGAGAGAGGAACTATTCTATGTCTCTTGCTATATGAAAAAATTCTTCTTACACTTGCCTAGAGATCACTGAGAGATTGAGAGCAACATACACAAAGACCAAATAGTTTTCAAATGCACTAAAGAAAAAAGTATTTTCTGCTATGTATGTATATAACTCTCTACAGGATGACTCTTTCTGGATATGAAGAGTAATATCAAAAGTTAGGGTAGTGTTTGAAGAGTGAAAGTACTTTTCTGCGTAAACTCCTGGAGTATATTTAGTGGAGTGAGTATTTTGGTCTAGTAAGGCTGGTGAACTAATTTCTGGCATGGAGAAAATTGCACGTGTTCTTAAAAACCTGTTTTCTCTGCAGATGAGAGGGAAACATGAAATAGAAGGGGTTTTTTATGTAAAGAATGAGGTATGTTTGTACATCAGAATTGGCATGTGACTAGTAGGACTAGTAATATGGATCAGTGAAATGAGAAAAACCGCTAGATACATAA
>VZRO01005747.1:479256-493407 GCA_013397915.1 Daphoenositta chrysoptera
AAATCCATAACCAAATTTTGCCTTTTTTTTTTTTTTTTTTTTTTTTTATTTTTTTAATCAAGGAAAGAAATGTAGGCTTTCTTTTTTTCTTCCTTGCAAAAGATGAAAACTAAATTCAAACATTCTGCCTAGTATAAGGATGAATATATTGATGTACCTTTGTCACCAAATGCCCAAACTGGAATTCATGTAACCAGATCATTAGCAGGAGAGCTCAAAATATATAGTATAAAAAACTATTACTGAGAAACCAGACAAGTGAACTAATCACAGGTGTGTCCTGTGAAAAAAGAGGGTAATGCTATTTAAGGATTATAGAACAAAACACTACAAGGGCCATAAATGGGTGAAGATAAACAGTTTTGAGATAATATAAAGACATAACACCTGTCATAGCTAAATCCTTTACTCATTTAATTAAGATTAGGTAAATTGGTGTAAGAATTATTCTCAATAGCATAATACTGGATTCTGCAGGTTGGAGAAAAGACAAAGAGATGGAGATTTCTCATACATTGTCTGTGAAAAGGGGTGGCACATCATCAGGCCCCCTTTCTTTGTCTCATCAAGAAGACAATTAAATCTGTAGTTGATATACAAGACTGTTATAATTGACATTGTGTTTCAAATAACTGACAGGCATTTAATGAGTATATTCTTTTTCTTTAATAAGCTTTTTGTCTTAGTATTGTTTTGCAATCTGGGTAATAAGGAATTCTACCACATGAAGATTTTAGTGATGGTAGAAAATACTGAAGTCCTAGAAAAGGAAAGAATGGGGATGAAGTCTGCATATTCTGTATTGGTAACTCAATTTATTACATTTGTACCATATATCCTTGATGTTAAGGATTTGCTTCTCAGTTGAATAAGATTGAGTAAGGTCCTTAGAGAATTCTTCAGGTATAGAATGAATTGTTTGGGTCCATCTTCTTTACCATTTATTTAAAAAAATAATTACAAAAGCATCAACTATAAACCCAGAAATTCTGGTAACAATTCAGAGCTTGTGTTGGCTCAGAGACCAGCTGCTCTTTTGGTATCTGTCCATACATTCATGTGAGAATTTTTGATGAAAGTTGTGTTTTCTTCAAAGCTTGAAGTCATATCTTCAGAATCAAATTTGGTGGCTCATGAGTTTCACTTTGGGTCACTACATTCTTCTACCATCCTGGTATAGTTCCAAGTGAAACTACTGAAATCATATTTTACTATTCTGATTTGGCCAAAGCTCCATTATTTGCAGAACGACTCATCTCATTCCTTTCTTTATCTCATTGTTCATTTTCTGGGAAGAATTTTCATTGTCTCTGAAGTACTCAAGTGATACATAGGACAGGTGCAGAGAATGGCAGGTAAAGTTCTAGAATCATGTATAAGTGATGTTACAGATTACATTTATATTGGGGTTTTTTTTTGTATTTTGTATCCACTCTCCCTACAGTTATGCATTTATAACGTAGTGGTGTCTACAGACCAACAGGCTTTGGCAAATATATAAAAATGGCATTTCTTTGCTCAAAGAGATGACAGTCTCAAAGAGACTGTGTAACAAGTGGATGCAACAAGCATGTAGCATAAGGGCATATCTGCTGAGATGTGAAGTGTGGGAGGAGTATGGGTTTGACCTAGTTGCAATGCTATCTCAACGTGTTGTCTGTGAGTTCACTGTGTACCTGTTAAATTTCACCATACACAAGTTATATATGCCTCAGTTCATGCCCCCGAAGTGCCTGTATCCTATTGCAGGCACCATGGGGAGTTAACACGATGAGGGAGAGATCTGGGTGCAGTTGTGGACTATGGTCTTTTTGGAGATGGGGTGGGATGGCTTCTGTGTCTGGAATGTCACGATAGAAAGGGGGGAATATGAGCTTTTTAGGAAGTATAGAAGGAAAAAAGTTAGGAGAGAGAGTTGTATTTTTTCTAAGAGAGCATCTGGAGTGCATAGATCTTTGCCAGGATGGATGAGGAACTGAGAGCTTATTTGCTAGAATTAATAACAAAACAAAACAAAACAAAAACATGTAAAGGTGAATTAAAGTGGGTGTCTTGGACTGGCCACCTAAGCAGGGAAGAGCACTGGATCAGGTCCTCTAGAGACAGAGGAACAGCTTTATTTTCACAGACATTGGAACTCATGGGGACTTTAGCTACCCCTACATCTTCTAGAGAAACAGCACAGCAAGACATAAGCAATCCAAAAGGTTCCTGGAGTGCATCAGCAGTTACTTTGTTCTCTGATGGATAGAGAAGCCAACAAAGAGAGATGCTCTCCCAGAACACATGCTCACCAGCAAGGAAATCATGTCTGGGGATGTGAAGATCAAAGGCAGCCTTGGCTCCAGTGACCATGAGGTGGAGAAGTTCAAGATCCTGAGAGCAGGGTGAAAAGCAAATTCATAAGCCTGGACTTCAGGAGAGCAGATTTTGGCCTCTTTCAAGAGCTGATTGTAAGAGGTCCATTAAATTGAGTCCTGAATGAAAAAAGGGAACGAAACAGCTGGTTACTATTCAAAGATCACCTCTGGCAAGCTCAAGTTCCATCCGAACAAATACAAAATCATCCAAATATGTGTGAATGAATGAACAAGGAGCTCCTAGCCAAACTGCCTGAAGGTAAGGTGCAAAGAAATGGATCCAGGCTCTTAGTGGCACCCAGTGACAGGAAAAAAAACAATGGAGTGAAACACAGGGAGTTTCTTCTGAACATTTGAAAACTGTGAGGGTGTCTGAGCAGTGGCACAGGTTACCCAGGAAGGTTGTGGAGTCTCCATCACTGGAAATACTCAGGAATTGTCTGGCTATGGTCCTGGGCAAGCAGGTTGGCCCTACTTGAGCAGGAGGGTGGATGTCCAGAGGTCTCATTCAACCTCAACCAGTCTATAATTTTGTGATTCTGCTTTACACCAAAGGTGAATCTTGAGGTGGAATGGTGTAGCAGCATTTTTACGCACGACTCAGAAATCTGCATGCCTCTGGAAAAATGCCTAGAGCTAAAAGATTTGCTTCTCATAGATTGTGATTAACCTGCTCTACTTTATTATTAATGCTATGCCAAATGCAGAATCCAGTATGTATTTTCATCTGATTCATCTTGTTGAATTGTATATAACAGAAATAAATTACATGAACCTAAGCAGACTTTTCAAGGACAAATATAATACTTTAGCACAGTGCCCAAAAAACGGAAAAAAATGAATCTTAATAAGAAATGTCATTCATTACAAAAAGGTAATATATAGTTTTGCTTAGATGATACTGACATTTTACCAGTGTGGAACCTTAAACCATTCCCTAATAGACAAAATTACTTATTCTTTTTCTTGTAAAAGATCAGAGAAAAAAAAATAATAGCCTGTCGCTTCAATAAAAACCATTAGTTTGTTGAAAAAATTCCAGGCCAAATCTAACTTACCTTTGCTGCAGCAGAAGCTTCACGCTGAGACTAGAGGTGTCTGATTGACCCATCATCCCTGCTGGAAGTCTCTACTCCTCTGCTAGTCCTGACTTGTGCGACCTCGAAATAAGTGCTGATATTTTACAATTCATGACACAAAGGGAAAGGAAAAAATGAAAATGGAATATCTGATTAGGAATATAATTTTTGGCCACCACTGTTTCCTGAATGTTCTGACTCCTGGTAACAGCAGTTTGAATGTGTATATATATTATGCTGCAAACCTTCTTCCTGTTAAAATAGACTAATGAAGACTTGGATTGAAGCCATTTTTTTGTCCTTAAGTGGCATGCAAAATGAAAAGAAAAAAAGAGAAAGTGTCAAGTATGAGTACTTGTCCTTCATAAGCCAACAGAGAATTTAATTAATATATTGCCAAGTTCTTTTTCATGTTTGACATAGCTCCATTATCCCTACTGGAATGCTAGTGGAAGTCTAGAGTAAAATATCATGTTGAATTTTAATAAAGATTTGTGCAAAACACAACAGGTGATTGTACAAAGTCTTGGAATTTTACTCTGTTTTAGAACTATAGATGCAAAACAATTAAAAATCTGTAGTGAAACAAGCCAACAAGTGGATTATACATACGTTTTAGTAATTCTCACCAAAAAGAATCCTAAAATTCTGTACTATAATTTCTTTTAAGAGTTTCCTTCTTTATAGGGACTATATAATGTTTTATTAGCTCGTGGTACTGAAATATTTATTTAGAAAAACTAATACTAAGAATTTAGTGTTTTTAAAAAGTGGGTTCTTGATCATCAGTATTTATGTAAACACGTGAAGCAATTTTTCTGAAACAGTTGTTTCTGAGTAGCCAATTTTTCTTGTTAGCATTCAGTCTCTTCTCACTGTTCTAACATTATCAAAGGAGTTTCCTTGACTAATGTGGCCTACCATAAAATTTCATTTCTGCTTAGGCTTTCAAGTATTTAATTCTCCTCTTACCATTCTGTGGTGTGTACCCATTGATTTTTTTGAGAACCTGCTTAGAAGATATGTTGAAAAAGTAAACAACCCACCCCCCACCTCCCTCACAAAAAACCCAACCAACCAACCAACCAACCAGCCAAAAAACAAACAAACAAACAAAAGAATACCAGAAAAGAAAAGAAAAATCCACAAAATTATGCTTTCGTCTGTATTCTGTTTTGGGGAGTTTCAAGCTTTTCTCTTTCTGTTCAGAATGGTGATGACAGATTTAGAGACTCAGAGCTCAGCATCCAGCTCACAAGTGGCATTAGTCTATCTTACAGCTGTGCACAAGGAAGGATGAGGATTTGGCATGCCTTTTCCCTTTAGTATTCAAAATCCAGTTAATGCATTATTGAAATTTTTGGGGTTTTTCACTTTTTTATTTCTTCCTTTTCTCTTTACCTTTAATATTGCCCACTGCCTTGATGCTAACAGGAAGAATTTTTGAGTCTTTATCCGAATGTGAAAAAAATTAACACCTACACAGAGTTGCTGTACAATGAGAAGATGTATAAATCCCAGAGTGAAAGTTATTTCCATTTTATTCAATTCCATAACTTATAGCAATGCATGTTTCCATGTATGCTCTTTTGGAAACGAAAGAAGCTATATAGATACATATACATACATATATAAAAATCAGTAACTTTGCTTTTTGGTTGCAAAAAATTATAAGAAGGCTGATAATGAACCCTGTTGTGAAGGACGCTGTTCCTGCTCTTCTATTTTTCCCCTGTAAAGCACATTTTGACTTGAAAAAGGGGAATAAATAAACGCAACCCAATAAATTTTTCTTCCTTTCTTCTTGTACATATTATTCTTAATAAACTATTATACCGGAGTCTAAATAAGAATGCTGGTTCTAAATACAATTGTGCTAAGGGCTTTTAATGCTAGCATTAAATACTAGTAAGAACCAGAAGCCAACATACATTGTCTTATGTGAAGGTACTTCAGATGCATTCAATTATTTCAATCAAAGTTCAAGATACTTTCCTTATTTACTTTATCTTAATGCATGAATCCAAATTATTTTTTCTTCTAGCCAGAAGTGGCTGTCTGAACTTCAGTCTATTTTAGCTTAAAAAGCCTATTTTTCTCTGCTGTGAATTAAAAATTGTTTCTGTTTTCAGGCTACAGTACTAACTGAACTCTTTAATAACTAGTTATTTGTGTCATTACCGATAAAATTTAAGACCAAGTTCCCCTATATCTGAAGGCTTTATTATTGCTTAAAGGAGCTGATATTCATTTCAAGTCTGCTTCAGATACAGTTTTATATATGACCAAATATAATGATAAAAGATCCATTCATCACAGTTATTACCTAAATTATTCTGAGCCAATAGGTCTAGCACATGTTATTAAAATACAAGTTGTTTTTTTTTTTTTTATTTTACTTTCTGTCTAGCAGTTAGAGCCTGAATCAAAGGATATTACCATAGTTATGTGTCTGAGCACTATTGGACAACCTTTGTCTATTTCTGCACGCTGATTAAATTTCTTCCTACTGTAAGGGATTCCTGACTCCATCACAGTTTCCAGAGGTCATTTAAGTTCCACTTATGTTCAGCTTTGCAAATTCCCTGTCCCTGGTGTCACACTCTTAATCTCCTGACATCTCAGAAAATATTAAACTTTAATGTACAATATAATGGTTGTTCCTGGGGCCGTGCCATGTATCTTGGCTGGCTTGGCTAGGCAAAGCAATACCCTGGGCAGCAAACCACCAGGGGCAGCTACTTTCTCTGGGCATTCACAAGACTGACTGATGCTGGCAGGCAAGTAGGAATGTTTGAATCATCATCCAACGATAGCAGCAGTAGCCCACCCTGGAGACATCAGTTATCACCCTCTTGCCCAAAGGAGTTCTGAATCTTTTTCAAGATCTCAGCTTACCTCCTGTTCTCCAGGGTAATTTCATTTCTTTGAATTTGTACTTTCCTTTAGGAGCGAAATCCCGGGTCTGGGACTTGCACCTTAGTACTTAGCAACAGCATTTTGCATTAATGTCCCACAAGCCTTGGGCTCTGAGTGGTTGTCCTGAGGTTACAGCTACTTGATCATGTCATAACAGTTTGTGTGCAAACTAATGCTCCATGTCTTTGGGAAATTAATAATACAACTTTCTCTTAAAATAGTGAAGCTAATTTTTTCTATCAGGCACCAAAATCTAGGTCTTCACTTTGGGTTTAATCTTGCATCAAGTATTCTTGATTCAACGTACATCTCCATGATCATATGTAGTACCCTGTCTCTACTACTGCAGAAATAGTAGACATAACAAAAAGAAAAATAAATGTCCTTGGTTGGTTTGCTATCTGTAAAAATAAGTCATTGTCTTCACTCCTTTATTCCTTTTGGGTTTCTCTGACTCCTGAACTATTTTCTCAAAACACAGATTTGAGGATTAAGTGTTAATCGTCTCCTGTGACCATGAGTAACAGAAAGTGCCAAAACTGATGTGACAAAACTCTCTCTCTAAACCCCACTCTAGCATCTAAATATTTTATATACCCTGTGCAGGCAGCACAACACAATGTAAAGTACTTTCACTTGATGGTTGTAAATTATGAAACAGCTCCCAGTTTTCCTGAAACCTTAGGTGAAATCTAAGGACGCTTGCCAAGATGTGTCTTGCAAGTAAATCACTTCCACCTCTATAGGGATAACAGTTTAGACAGACGGCCATTTAGGGTCCACTCTTTCACTAGGGAGGAAAAAGAAAAGAAAATGGAGAACAGACCAGGCTAGGGCAAATCTTACGGTAAAATATGCAATTTTTCTTTCTTTATTGCACTAGGAATTGAAAGTGCTAACTAACTGAAAGGGGAAGATAGACATAGCTACAATATTAAAAGTATTGAGGTGATATTTGATGTATTCATAATAACTGCTTGCCTACTCATATTGGGAGAGGTCTTATGTGCTGTGTTGCATGATCTTAAATTATTGAGAACTAAGATATATAAACCCTATATTCCTTGAGAGACATGAGCAAAAATAACTTCTCATTCTCTTAACATGCAGTCTGTCATCTGATTTGAGAATTCCACTTCAAAAAGGATTTTCCCAGATCACAGACTAATTGCATTTGAATTAACAAATCATTCACATAACTGGAAGAGGAATGAAAATCAATTTGCAGTAGATGTATTTAAAAGAAAGAACCCAAAATCATGTATATTTTTGTCCAGGTTTCCTTATAAGGTGTGGCATATATGGTAAGAAATGTTCCAGTCCTTTATGTAGAACATGATATAAACATTATTATTCACTGAGTCATATCCTATCAGGCTGACATTTTTTTAGAAGTAACTGGTTTTTCCCGCAGAACCTTTTCAGTTGGTATCTCACCTGAGCAGTAGTAACAACTGAATCCACAGGGCTCTTCTTGCCACTGAAATTACACTAAGATCATTTTTGCCTACATCTCCCTGGATTGGTGTATTATTTGAACCCATTGTGCTATGTATTCTCACAGCCTGTTTCCCCAGCCTGCCCTGCGACCACATTTTTTTCATAGATGCACCTGGAGAACAATTCCATAAAATGACTGGGAATTCGGTCTCAAAAATTGAATTACTGAGTGCAGCCTGTGTGCCCCAGTTGTTTGGCTGTACCTGAACACCCTACCACTGTCAAACCATTGGTATGTACTGCTCAGATCATAGCATTCCTATCAGCTCCTGTTCTTTCATACCATCAGAATCATTAATTCCTGTTTACTTTTTAAAGTTCTGGATATCTGTCATGAAAATCTTGGGTCGACGTAAGTCCCCTTCAACCAAAGTACAGCATTATATCAGTGGAGTTATTTTTGAGAGCAGTATAATGACAATTTAATCAGTGGCAGTAGTATACGAAACTAACACAACTTGCATTTCCAACTGCTCTTTAGAAATATGCAAGAAAGTAACAGGAAAATTGTGTCAGGAAAGAAGAAGAATAAACATTAAGAATAATAAAAGCCCTAATAAAGTAGATAGTTCACTTAAAAGAATCACAAATAAAACTATGGAAATATATGTGTATGCACTAGCCACAACTGTATAGGATGCATAGGTTCTGAGATTGCTACAAAAGGTTAAGATTTCTTTCAGGGATAACAACATAGAATTTATAAATATGATTATTTCTGCTTTTCTATGTCATACATCTGCAATTTTTTGTTGTTGTTCTTACAAGTGATTTTTTCTTGTGAACTCTTTTGTATGTCACAGAGAAATGACATGTAGACATATATAGCACATCTTTTATATGGATTACAATCAGTCCGTCTGGTAAGTACTTGGAGCCAGAAATTTATTGGAGACCTCTGGCCTCCCCTTGACATTGGCTTTCTTGATTTTGCCAAAATTGAACCTTTTTCTCTGTGTTTCCTTTCTGCCTTCTTACTTCTGATGCAACACTCTGGCAGAAAAAATTCTCCCAAAGATGTGATGGCAATATTTAGTTTGCTTTTGTTATTTTTCTCCATAAATATATGCATACACATATGTATGTATATGTACACGTATATATTTTAGAAGCAGAATATTATTTTTTTTTCCATGTCACTAAGTACTACACCAGGTATGCAGAGTTTTTTGAACTTCCAAATTTAATTTACATGTTTACACACTATGAAATATTTTGACATCAGATAAGTAACTTTAAATTAATTAACTCAAGATATTGATATAGGATGATTTATGTAGCAATTAGTACAGGATATGAATTTTTACTTGTAAAGTATTTAAATATGAAACTTGAATTTTCAAAGCAGCTCATTTAATATACAAGTAAGTGTGTAATCTTCTCCTTTGTGAGGTTACATTCTTCTCCCTAATGAAACAATAAGTTCCAAAGAAAAACAAGGCATCATTTATGACAAAGTTGTTTTTAACATCTCAGAAATTCTAAGACTTTCTGAAATTGTGTACTAATGATGTAACATCATGACCCAAAGTCCACTTTCCATTAAATCAGTATTTTCATCCTACAGGATGAATGAAGCATTCTAAAACAAAAAAAAAAGAAAAAACCCTCTCACTTTTTAAGGCAAAGATGAATGTCCTGCCTCTTGAAGATAATTCGAAAGAAAGCTGAGAGCAGCAGCCACTCTTAGTTATGTAAATTATAAATATTCCTTTTAATCATCTGACAGATACATGTAGTGAAGTGTTATAAGGTATTTTGGCTTCTTCACAAAAGATGGCCCAAACCAAAGTTGTGTTAGGTCAGAAACTATGTGTCCCACACTGTTAATGTGTTCAAATTATTACCATCACCACACTAACCTAAAATAACAAAACAAAAGAAAAACTTAGGGGAAAAAAAAAAAAAAAAAGAGGTAGTAAATGTCATAAAAGAAGAGCTCCTCAAAAGATTGTTATTTTTTGCTTACGATTAGATTTGTTTACAGAGAATCTTTCCAGACCCTGGGATGTCAGAAATAATCTTGGTGTAACTAAAGGCTTCCAGCCTCGCTTTTCTGTTCATCAGGTTTCCTGTTCATATTTAAACAAGAAATGCTTTGAAACACTGTATTTGCTTATCTTCAACTTCTAAGCTTTTTTCTTGTCATACTGCTCAATTATTTCTTACATTAAAATCTGAAGAATTACACAATCCTAGGGAGCACCCAGTACCCTTCCTAAGTAAGAATCCATCATCAAAACATCTTGAAAAGATATTAAAGGAAATAAAATACTATTATGAGTTAAGATTGCATTCACTGAGTTTCAGTTTTAACTTTTTATAACTTTATCTATCTTCATCTATAACTTTATCTATCTTTATTTATTTTTTGTTCAGTTAAACTTTGATTTTTATTTGAAAACCTCCCTGAATAACCTCCACCTTTTTTTCTTGTCTCTGATTTACATTTCCTTCTGTACATTTGCTATATTTTTCACTTGCATTACAAAAAAAAATTTCTTTGTCAGAATCCTAGTTAGTCGTACTTAAGATTATTTTTTTTCAGGATCTCCCTCAATTATGTTTCTGTCTGCACTTGTGATCTTGCTTTCTATTTCTTCTCTTTTCTGTTCACTATTAAAGCCAGACTTCATACCTACTAGCATATGTCAAAAAATGCTATCTTCACTCCCAGCAAGTAGAAAAGGTTCGTATCATTATTTTTGGTTCTTCTGCTCTCTCTCTCAACTTTCTGTCTTTATTTGAAATATAAACATTTTAGTAATGACATTTCCTTTGCTTCTGTAGTCATAGATACTTGGAACTTGGTTTAGTACTTACTGATGTTCAAAATTATCATTATTAACCAAAGCAGGGTTTTGGTTTTCTTTTCCCTACATAAGAAATGAAAATGTGAATAGTAGCACACTGTACCCAAAATAACGCCATATTTTCCATATTTTAAAGACAAACATTTTGGTTCTTTGAACTCTGCATCTCCCAAGTATAATTCAGTTCTGCTTTACATATTCAATTATTTTTTTTGATTCATCCCATCACATTTTAAGAAATTCTATTTTTTCTTCCTTTTTTTATTTTTGTGCTGTCATAATGTTTCATTGTGTTGTACAGATAGAATTGCAAAGGAACTGAGAAAATAATTCTGATTCTGTAAATCATCTAAACTCACTGCTACTTAAGTTCTGCAAACTTTTATTTTTTATATTTTCATACAAAAGTTATATTTTCTAATAGAATGGAGTTAATATGTAAGATTTCAGTGTATTTTATTAATTTCAGTGGAAAATGAATCTATATGAAAACTATTGGTTTCTTTTGAGTTTTAAAAACACTGCATTAATATAGAAATATAAAATGATTAAAACCCCCAAGATTTCTTTCAAGTGAATTGTTATGTTTATGTATTGTACTAGCAGGAAGTAATCCAAATAAGTACAGACCACTCCAATTTAGGCAATGTATTAAGTTAGAAACATTGTTACCAGGCTTCTTCCACAGGTAAGTGGGAGAGAGACATCTCTAAGAAACAGTCCAGACTACCAAAGATTTGAACCATACTTTTTAGACCACCCCTTTCTCTGCTTTAATTATAAAAAATAAGTAAGGGGGCAACCTTAAGTTATAGCACTCCTACTTTAGTTATGTTTGGGTTATGTCAAAATTCAGTGGAATGTAAAACCAAAGTACATTGCATGTTAAGATTTTTATTCCCCACCCCAAATGTACCTACTGAAGAATTTCTGACTTGTTGGTACAGATGCACATGGAGAGGGAGAACCTAATCTGCCATTTCTTCATCAGCTGTTGTACTGGCACAAGCCAAAAAGAGTTCCTCCAGAGGGTGTCAAAATATAGAACCTGGACATTTCTATCGAAATTCAAATAACAGAGTTATTTCATAATTTAGAGCCCATCTGGACCTGAGCCTCCATTTTCTGCCAAATGAACACCTTGGCAAGAGTATGAGTTGTTAATTTTATGGTATGGCATTTTTATTAAATACTGAGCATGTAGCACTGTGAATTTATGTCATGGTTTACAAACAGATAATAAAATACAGTTCCCCTCCCAATTGTGTGATGAGATTGCAAAAGACAAAACAAAAATGTTACAGAAATTAAAAAAGTGAGTAGATAATGAAGAAAGAAAAGGAGAAAACCACTGAACTTTATTTCAATGAACCTTATTTGAAGAGAAAGAAGTGTAGCCTTGGCGGGGAAAAGAATCAGACTTTCCAAACTGCATCATGAGAGAAGGCATGAAACTTAATTTGGGAGAAAAAATATCAGATGCACAGAAAAGAGAACAGGGAAAGAGCATTTATCTAAAACCTCTGTCTCTGTATCTCCAAATCAATTAATATAATGACATCTTTCTGAACTCCTTCATTACCTTTAATTTGGGTTACTTCAAATAACATTGACTCATTTAAGAAATCAGTTTGCTAATAATTACCCTTTTTTTACATCTTTATAAATGTATTGAACAGCATATGATTGAAGTCAGATCATGAGCATTAACTTGTCTCCTTGATATCCTACCTCTTATTTGACTATCAATCAATTAAAATATGTTCTATGGATTGTGCCTTACCACATACTCATTTACTCTGTCAAAGGACTCTGCTATTTTTAAATTATTTTTTGACTTTCTGTTGCAAGAACCATAATAAATATCTTTTTTCTGGAACAGATATATGTAGATATAATAAATATCAAGAATGCTGACAAGTTCAAAAGTATATGAGAAGAAAAAAGTTCTGGAAAATATATTTTGGTACTCAGAAAGTAAAGATAAGAGACCAGAAACGAGGTAGAAGGACCTCTGTCTCAAAGAGTTTTATGAAAATCCCATTTACAGGGCCTGAAAAGTCAAACTGCTCAAGGTGGGAAAAAAGATATTCTGTATCAGTAGCTGAAGAGAGATCCACGTAGTTGAGAAGATATGAAATTCTTTCACCTGTTGTTAAAAGTTTCTCTGGGGTGGATACAGGTTGGGTTTTTATGCAGTAATTTTCAAAAGGTCTGTTGGGCTTTATTTATCTTTCTTAAATTTAAAAATATGTGGGTGTACCATAAGTGTCTTCCTTAAAATTCTCTTCTTGTGTGCACAGCTAGTTTATACTAACCAGAAGAATCCAGAATTAGTAAGAAAACAACAGTTTATTCCATGGTTGCATTTTGTCTCTTCTTCCAAGCAGTTAAGGATTTAGGAGAAACAAACAAAAAAAAAAATCTAGAAATTTTCACTATAATTTTCATTAAATGAAGTTGAAAAAAATTAGGAGTACAAATATAAAGAATGGTCACTCTATGACTGTATGGGAAAGTTATTTAAAACTGTAATTTGAATTGGAGCATATCTAATAAACAAATTTTAAAATATCTATGATCAACTTTTTGTCACTTTCAATTAAATACATTTAAAAAGAAGTAACAGTATATATAGTGATCCTTTTCCCCCTGTATAATTTTACTATGGTCATAGTATGATTGCTAATACCTGGTAGAGATTTTTTGTTTGCTTGTTTTTAAAATTCAAAGTTCTTAGAGGTTTCTCTGTTTCTGTATTCTTATTATGAGGAAAAGCACTGTATAATGAAGCTCAGCTCAGTGTTTTATTGACTTTAATATTCAAATAGATGCACTCATATAAAAGGAACTGTTTAACCTGGGCACCTAACTAATCTGTTTCTTTACAAGAAATCCATTCAAGATAAAATGGTACTTCATCTTTCCCTGTTTTTGTCCACTATCTACAATATATGAGTCAGCATTGAACTAAAGCTCTTTTCTATATAGTGTGTTCTGTAAGGTGTGATGGATAAGAAAAAGCCAAGGTATCCAGGATGTGTTAATATAAAACCTGACGGTCATTTTGTAAACATGGATTGTCACAGTCATGTGTATTGCTTATAGGCAAAATCACCTTAATATGTAGTGCCAATTCAAAGAGTCAAAGATTTTCTTACTAGCACAGGCTTTAGGTAAGTTCAGAAGATTAACTATTAAAATGCCCTGTCAGCTCTGGGGAAAAAAAAGCCCAAACCAAACATAAGCATTGCTGTGTGTCGTGAGTTGGAGCTGAAATTAATTGACAGCTTTTTAATCCAATAACGCTTCTGTGATTTTGCATATTTAAGCTGGCAGGAGGCCTGGAACTTTCTCTTTGATCCAGCGGTGGTCCCTGGGACGGAGGGGGCAGGGGGAGGGGAGAGCTCCGGGCCCCGGCCTTGGAGGGCCGGGCTGAGCCCCCTCCCCCCAGATGCCAGAATAAGGGGTCCCTGGCAT
>VZRO01005747.1:494006-555921 GCA_013397915.1 Daphoenositta chrysoptera
AATAAACTATCTTTATACTTTTAGAAGTTTTTAGGCCTGTTTTGTCATTTTTCTCATAATTTATATATTTATATCTCACAGAAACAAATTAGTGAGCTAATCACAGCTGCAGCTGGTGTTTCAGCTTGAGTACTAAATCAAACCCATTACACTGTGCAATGAAAAGTATACAGGACTTTTAAAGAACCTAACTAAGCAAAAGAGATAACTAAACCACTGTGGGTTTTTGTTCAGTTGGTTGGGGCTTTTGTTTTGTATTTTGCTTTTGTAATAGAATAATAGAATGATTTAGACTGAACAAGATCTTTAAGATCCTCTAGTTCACCTATAAACGTAGCACTGCTAAATCCACCACTAAGCTATGTCCCTAAGCACTGCATCCACACGTTTTTTGAACACTTCTAGGGATGGTGATTCCACCACATCCCTGAGAATCCTATTTGAGTGCTTGTCAATGCTTTCCAGTAACAATTTTTTCCTAATATCCTATCAAAACCTACTGTGGTGCAACTTGTGGCTGTTTCCTCATGTGTTGTTCCTCATTGCCTGGGAGAAGAGGCCAATCCCCACCCAGCCACAGCCTCCTTTCAGGCGGTTGTAGAGAGCAATAAAGACTCCCCTGAGCCTCCTCTTCTCCAGGCTGAACAACCCCAGCTCCCTCAGCTGCTCCTCATAAGGCTTGTCCTCCAGACCCTTCACTAGTTTTGTTGCTATTTGGATGTCCTCCAGCAAGAGCTTCTGTTCTTATAATAACAACAAAAACAAAAAGAGTCACTTTTGTCAATATCACTGACTTAAAATTGTTGAAAAACTGCCACCTTTTTAATATATCTTTTCTCTTCACATTGGTTAGCGGTTAGCAGATCAGATAGTTCAATATAGAAAGGCAGTGGGTGAAGTGGTTAAATGAAAAAATTTTACATACATATGTTAATATTTTTTCCTACACACTAATCCATATTTTAGTAAAGTTATTCCATACAAATTCAATGAGTTTTAGAAATTCAATAAGTGATCTTTCAGCCAGATGTAAATATTTGATGCCATTATTAGATATAAATCGTTTTTCTTCTACTAAACTTAACCTTTTTATATGGTTTATGTTGCTTACTGCAAAAATAATGGACTGCTGAAGATTAAACAAACATATCTCATGGAATGCAATGACATTCTGTGTATGGGATCAAAGGTGCCAGATAGGCAGCTTATGAAAGCAGTAGTTCCAGAATAAAACTGTAGGAAAAGTCACATTGAAATTGGCATAAAGCAAGTTTTCAACATAGCATGGTCAACGCTCTTTCGCTCTGTCCTTTAAGAATACTCATTGCTGAAAAATTAATACAGTCTTAATACATATTCTTTGGCTTTTATGTTAAAACTGCATCTAGTAGCAATTGGACTGAGACTGTAAATTTTTTATAAATGGCATAGTACCACACAGACATTGTGAATAAAGTAAGGTGTCTAATTGCTTAAGATTAACTGATTGCAATGCCCTAAGAGGCAGGGGAAGGTCCTGTATGTTTTTTACCAATGCCCGAAATATCTGTCACCCACTGCAAGTGTTGGACATGCCAAGGATATAGAGATGCATGATTTTTTTTTGTTACCATCACAAAAAAAATGTATTCTGTAAGGTTTTTCTGATGTTAAGTTATGAAATCTGAAAGATTTCATGTGACATTGATAGTGTAATTTGAGTGGGAGTTGGTCACTGTCTTGAACTTGTCCAATTCATCTAATCTAAGAGGAGGTCTGTAAAATAAAGAGGTGGTCAGTACTATTATAAAACAGCTACATTTCAAAGAAGGACAGTCACCAAGCAGATCTGTCCCAGTATGTAATTGTCTTTTTATTGCATTTTGTGTATTTGAATTAACAATTGACTTTTTTAGCAACGCTTGCTGCTGTCTGTTAACTATTGAGGTAACCTGGCACCAGAACTGCCAGGGGTTACAAAGATACTTCAGATCACAACTCTTTCAGAAATAACAGATTTACTTTTCCACATAGAAAGTCAAAAACATGTTTTAAAAAGAAAAAGATGAAAAGTAAAAAAGAAAACTCACTGAGGTGATATCTGAAAGACACTGGATGAGCTGATCCTGCTTAGGGTATCCCTTCTCAAGGGGTTACTGTGTGTTACATTCATACATGAGATTAATAGAAATATCAATAGGTACACAGTGAGAAGGCTAAGATTATCTTCATCTGTCTAACTGTCTAAGCTGATTACTTGGATCCCTTTAGCCACCAAAGGAAAGGGACAGGCATGTCCAAAGGAAATCTTGCCGTCTGCTTCGCGCCCGGTGACCCAACCCATGCAGTCTCTGTCTCTCCAGTCACTGCAGGGGAAAATAGCTGGGATTACTTGTAAAGCCAATTCTTTTTGTATTTATTAGGCAATAGCAAAAAAGTTTACCAGCCACTGCTGATAGGTAGACATGCAAGAAATGTGGGAAAAACAATACAATCATTGGCTGCTATATAGCAATAACTGACTGATAGTTACATGAACATGAGTTGTTTTCTTGATGTGATAAGAACAAATATAGACTGAAAAAGATGAATGATAATGGTATGTAGGAGGTGGTTGAAGGCTTGAGCAAAGCTACTTTCTCAAATACTTTTCTGTGAAAGTGAGAGGTTGTGGAAAAGGTCAAAACAGTGTCAGTATCAGGTTGAAATGAGGTTTCATAAAAAGGTAGCAGTAAATTAAATGACATGTTTTAGAGAGCTTAGCTTGGAAATGACAGAAAATAAAAATTCTAGCTAAATTTCTAATTTAAAGTAATAACAGAAATATTAAGCATCTCTGACATAAAAAATGTTAAAAACATAATATTTCTGAAGAAAAATTCTAATTCTAAATTATTCTAAATTATTCTACTAAAGAAGTACTTAATAATGTCATCAGTAAATACATCCACATACAAATGTAGATAGATAGATAGGTAGATAGATCTTACACAAATTAAAAACAGCCTGCTCACAATATTTCTAAGAATATATTATCAACACTCCAGTGCTGATCTGTAAAACAATGATTTTCCAGCAAACAAAAGTCCTTGATGTATGTAACAGACATCAATGTCAACTTCTAATGGAAAAATATTCCTATGTCATTATACAGACTGCTACTAAACAAAGTATTTCCTTATTTTCTGCATGTCAGATTTCCTATGTACAGTGTCTTTTAGCGTTTTTCCAGCTTAAATCTAACATCACTTCAGTGCCCATGGCCTTACTGGAACTCTGCCTCAATCCAGCAATGAATACAAAGGGTGATGCTGAGATCTGATGAGAATTGGAATTGTAGTCCACAAAACCAGTCTAAGGGGTCACCATTACCCATTGAATCTACACATGTATTCATTCCCTACTGACTAAACCCAGATCCTTGCAGATTATCAAGAGGCGAAAACCTCAAAGCTCTCAGATGCTTCCAGAATCAATTGTGTCTTGAGGAATAGAGCTTGCTGTTTATCCAGATCAACAATAAGTATTTCAGTTATCTCCTTTGTACCTACAAACATCATCCAAAGCAACTTTAATCCTCTGCAAACAACGCCTATGCGTGTAGTAATACAATACACAGTAGGGTACTAGTTGGATCACTTTCTACATGTACCATGAGAATTACATTAGGATTTAGCACAGAGTGATGCCATTTTGCTGATTGTACACTATGGAGTATAGAAAAGGATTACTGAGAAAAAGGCTAGGATTAGTTTTGCTTTTTAAGAATGACTTTTGAATGTGTGGGCAGACATAGCTTTTTGGGTATGTCTGAGGGGGTTGGAATTACCTCTGTAAACCCATCTGTTCTCCACTGTCTGTCATTCTCAACAATCTATGACTAGCTGCCATCAAGACCTAATTCAGTTTAATCAGAATGATCTCAATCATCTTAAAAAGCTTTAAAAATTAAAAGTTTTGCTGACATGACTCCATTTAACAGGAAGTGGCTACAGAACAATCACAGAAGCTGTTTTGGAGCCATGCCAAGGTATATAGGGAAGGGATGGGTTTCTGTAGGTTGGAAGTTTCTGTCAATTTAAAGTGGATCACTGCTCTTTGGTGCAATTGCAGTGTTCATATATGCCTGTTGGGTGCATTCTTTGGCCAATGCCTATAAATTCTGAGCAACATTAGTAGATGCTTAGCAAACTCAACTCTGCTGATTTCTGTTTCCTTCTTCATCATCACTTTTTTTACTGCTGCTTCTCTTCTTTCCTACATATCTTCCTCAACTCCACTTGCAAGGCAGAAGAAAACCCAGTACTTTTCTTAGGCCTCTAAATGGAATTGGTATTTGGGTGGTGTTTCTGTGCCTTCTGACAAAGTGCAAAATAAAAAAAATTGTCAAGCTCTTCAAATCAGAATAGCATATTAAAAATGTTTATTCAATTCATTTCTTAACTTGAAAAAATTGTAGTGAGTGTTATTTCTTTATGTTTAATATGTTTTTAATTATTTAAAGCAATCATGTTTACTGTATCATTTGGTAAAACAGATTTATGTTTACTTTCATCACCACAGAAAAGATAGATCTATAAAGGTAATAAATCTTTAAGTGCTTCATAACCTTACACAGTCTTTATAGGTTGAAAGATAATCAATAATCATGACACAAAAACTTCATATGATTCATCTTTCAAATCAACTTCCTTCTTTATGACACAATGCCAATAGATGAGAATGTAAATGCTGTGATCAATTTTTTTTATAAAAATACCCGGACTCTAAAGGCTATTCATTAGAATTACTTTCCTAGGCAAAATTAACACTAGATGGATCTTCCATGTTCACTACACTTCACATGCTGTCAGATTGCACCATCCAATTATGCAGTCTTTGCGGTCTACTGCAAAGTACTTCTGACTGCAAATTTAGCTGTATTTATACTTTTATTCTGACAGTGTTTTCTATTTCTAATTCATTAATGTTAGCAAGTGCTACTGAGGGGTTTTCTACCCAGTGTAATCAATTATTGTTGAATAATTCAATAGATTGAATTTCATTTTAAATAAGCAGCTTTTCGTTTCTGAAATGACTGTATCCCAAAGTGTCAGGCTTTTCTTGCTGAATCAGTGTGCTTGAGCTCAGACAGCCTTCAAGACGTTTGTTGTCCTGGTGACATCCTTCATAATATCACTTCAGCAAACTTGAAGTGCCAAGTAGTCAGGAATTTAAATGTACCCATACAGGTATTATTTCAGACAGGGCTCTCAGAATCAGGATTTTTATTTTAATTAGCATTTTTTTTACTGTTGTTTATTCTGGCCTGTAAATAAGGATAAAATGTATCAGGAACAGTGTTTGAAATTATTTCTGCTTTTTCTTCTTCCCCTTCCCTCTTCCCTCTTGAAATTACGGAGAATTATAGTGACAGCACAACCTGGAAAGACACTTTGTAATTCTCACTTGGGAAGAGAAATTTGCTCTAGCTACTTCAAACTCTCTTTGCCTGAAGGTACTGCAGTTTTGGCCTGATACTGCTACTCTATTGAATGCAAAAACTGTGCCAGCATGATTAGTGAGATACTGAACAGATTAACTGTGACTTAAATTTAACCAGAAGAATAGTTAGTGTCTTTGGATATCAGCAAACTTATAAATTGTGCCTGAACTAGTGAAACAAAAACTGACACAGAAGCCTTGTTTGTAAAATCAAAGTTTGGTTCAGAATGAGACTGTCAAGTGCACCGATTACAGGATAATTATGTTCAGTCCATCATATTCTATATTGAACAGTTAAAAATACCATACAATTACTTTTTGAAATATTTCTGCTGTGTTTTTTCTTTAATAGAGTTTATAAGAAGACAAGCATTTTGCCACTCCTGGTTTTGAAGCGCATAGCATTAATGTGTTTAGGATTGTTGCATTAAATTAAAATATCGTTTAGCTTCATATGGAATGAAATATATATTTAATACAATTTTTAGTTTTATCGTTTCTCACTCTAGAGTTCATACTATATGTGCAATAAATTACAGAGAAAATGAAATATGGCAAAACATTACCTTAACAGATGCAACTAATTTCAGATATTAATCTAATATATACTTGTTCAGGATTTAATAATGCATGCTATATACCTCAGAGACTGGGTTAGTGCATGCAAATAGACATTGTCTTGGGATTATATATGCTGGGTTACACTATTTTATTATTTAGTTATTATCTCAGTTCCAGTAGACATTCATTATGCTGTAGACTGCAATAAATAACTACCATGGTCACTAGATTGAAGTTCTTCCAAAACTTTATTCTTATTTTGTTTAAGATTTATATAGCACTCATATATCCATTCAAAATGAAAGCAAATGGGAGACTGTTCAGAAACTTGAACTCTTTGTCCAGAGCACATTCAACTAGAGATTTCTGTAGAGGAGGTGTGTGCAAGTGAAAACAAGGAGAAAAAGCACATCCTAAAGTCTCATCAACCTTCCTGCAAGAACTTGAGATGTGAGACATTTGGAAACAATTGCTGTCCTTAATTTAAGATTGTAGTCTGCACTCACATACAAAAAGATATGTATGTATTTTTGTCAATAAAGAGAATTTTATAAATTTTATTAGGCATGGCATCAATTGTTCTTCCTAACTGGGATAAAAAAGGCCATCTGACTTCTGACCCATGCCTGGGTGTAGTACCCTGGCAGAGAGCTGTTTCAAGTAGCACAAATACAAACAGGCAAAATAATGGGAGGTGCATTTCTGACTCTTGCTGGACTGCAGCAAGTGTGAGTATTAAGCCTTTTAGGATGCTTTGAAAATTTCATTCCTTCTGAATTTTTTACCAACTCTTCCCAAGATAAGTAGTATCTATTCAACAATAAAAATAACACTGTACATGTATTAATACCACAGTATAAAGCCTAGATACAGAAATTAGCCTGTAATAGATAGCAAGTCAATATAGTTCAGAGGCAGTACAATCTATTGTAAGTATTAAAAATATCCAGAGATTTCAAATTTTAATTAGTTTTAGACTAATCTTGAGGAGTATTCACACAAAAATCCTCTGTTAAAATATCTGCACAAAATGGTATTTTTTATTTTTATTTAGAAATTGTGCTATGAAATGTCAGTTGAATTTCGTAATTGGTCATTGATAGGTATCAGGACAAAAATATTTTTTTCAGTGGACTATATAATGGACACAACATCCCACCCTGTAAAGTAAACAAATTTTCTTAAAATATCATATTTTCTTATAATAAAAAAAGTCTTTCAGGTTCAAATAACTAATATATCTTGATATTTTATTAAGTTTAGTAAAAGGTTTCACTACTGGTATAGCTCTCCAAAACAGCTGAGGAAGGGTATGTATTAACACCACCTTATAAAGCCATCTTGCAAGAGAGAGCTACACAATAATTTAAGTTAGCTACTAAAGCAGTGTATCTAATAAAATTCAGAGTATACCAGGAATTGAGTATCCTAAAATGAAAAATCATATATATAAGATTTACTAATTCTTCATAAAACTCATTGGATTATTTAGGGATCTGATTTACTGTTTTACACCATGAAATATGCTATAGTGCGAAATTTGTTGCACATTCATGGAATATATACAGTCACTCTTATCTATGTGTGGATGTGCAGTCCCGCTGAGCTGAGTCCAGAATTAACCTGGTTTTCAAATTTACTATCTAAACAGATGAATGTCATGTCCAAGGGATCTGATGAAAATCTCTGTACTCTCTCTGCCTTTCAGAGCATAAATTAATAAGAAATATGGTTTGTCAAAGTATTATTACTTAGTTATTATAATGAAAGCAAAAGACAAACAAAGCCTCTTCTTCCCTAGCTGTCTGGATTACATTGTTTTGATATTATCATTTTTTCTTTCATTAAATAGAATGATTGACAAGATAATAGGATGATTCACTTACTCATACATGAAGGGGTTTAAAGAACAATTCTATAACTTAGAATAGCAGCAGGTGTTGGACTACCTAATATTTAGCTTTTGGGGGTCGCTGTTCATTTAAATAGTGGTCAGTCACTTTCTGCTTCAGCACTTTAATTTAAATACTAGATTTCATTGAGATGAAAGCAGGTTAGGTGAGCAGTTTTTTACATTGAAGTACTTTAAAATCATCACATATTTTTAAATCTTAATTCCTCATTTTAAAAGTAGGAGCTTCTCCTATCAATCAACATGAAAAATTTCCCCATGGTGGTGAACTAGCTAAGTATTCTCTGATCACACTGAATAAAATATGAGGTAGTGGTGTAAAGTTTAATCATCCTGTTTCCTCAATTTCCTTCTTTCCTTTCAACAGCAGCCACTGGGGGAACAATTCACTTTTCTGCTTTGTGGAAAGCTCAGGCTAAGGATTTTCTGAGCTCTTTTAATTACTCAGTTTAAGCTAGGGATGCCAAAGGACCCACTAAGCAACAATAAGGGGTAATGACTTATGCACAGAAAATTGAAAAGTGTTCATCTTGGTAGAACAAAGGAGAATAAAACAGAATAAATGGCAAGTAAAATTGAAAACACAGAAGAAAAGAAGGTGAGCTATATAGATTTCAAAAGCAATCTATAGTTGCAATTAGAAACTATGCATTAAATCAATTTTTATCTCTTTTGAGGAATCGAAAGTCACAAGGGTAGTTCAGAGTACTGTACCTACTTAATAGATTATTGATTTTCAAAAAAGATACTAGGGCATCTTTCATGTAGAGCTATCAAATTCACACTTATGGTACTTTTACATTCCTCCTCTTTTTTTTTTTTTTCCCTTTTTTTGCTTAGTTGACTGTTAATTGTACTTTGGTTTAGTATTGAGGCAACAAATTCATGATTGCTTTTGGGAAGCGTTGTCTCCCAGACACACATTCTTCAGGATGTCTAAATGAAACCCTGATAAAACTTTTGCAATCTTTCCTATAGCTGTAAAGTTGTAAGACAACATGAGCATATACTGAGTGCTATTGAGAATATGAGTTCTATTTCAGTGTTTTGGTCTTCTTTGCTACCTCATCCTTCCAGCAAGACCTGGAGAAATCTCCTTTGGTTTCCTTGTAGTCTGTGGTAACACAGGTAATCACCCAGGGAGGAGTGGCTGTTAGAAATTCCTGATGCACTTGTGGGATAACTAAACTATAACAATAGCCAGTTCTGAGCCAGTTACATGCAGTGGGGAAGAAAAAGGTAAGAAACCCTTTAACTGATATTATAAAATATAAAGGCAATGAAAAAGACCTTTTTTATGGAGTTCTGAGAAGAGGGAAGTGCCAGAAGTCACAAGTCCAAGACTTTGATTTTTTTGTCAATGTTGCATACAAAAATTCAAGACTTCTTGAATTAACTATTCTAATTCTATTGTGCATCAACAGTAATCATATTTCTGTCTCTTGGAAATAAAAGCATTCGGACCTGAGAAAAACAAAAGATTAGAAGTCAATAGACAAGATAATATGATAATTCCCAGTTAAAGCAAATTATTGAGATTTATGCCTAAAATATAGGTTATGCAACACTGATATTTGTATAGACACTTTGATTTGCTACTCTGATTTTACATTATTCAGCTTATTTTCTACTAAAAATTATGCCTAACTGTACACGTGACATGAAGAAAAATCTGTTCAAGGCAACTACAAACAGAAGTGTCCGAGCAAAAAATTTCTGAAGTTTAGGAAGTTATTTTGAGGAGGAGTTACGAATTTTATTCCATATTCAGATTCCTGAATATCCATTATTCTTTCCTGTCTTAAATAGAGTGCAAGACTAGAAAAAACTTTGAATTGACTCATTCTGTCAGCCCTACCATTAAAAGTGAATTTTTAAAAATGGTTTGATATCAGTCATTTATTTGATTACCCTTATTCTCTCAGTATGACTACAAGTGCACAATTTCAGATATGCAAAACTTTATTTGAGCTAATAACTTGTATTTAATTTTAATATATCTTCCAAAAAGCAACTCATTTAATTTTAGAAGCCAAACATTTTATTCTGGTTTTACTGTGCTTTAATTGATGGGTAAAGCAGTTGCCCAGCAAGAAGATGACCCACTATACACAGTTCTTTTAGTGGAATTAAATTATCTGGTACACATCTGCAAAGCTGGTTTCATTTTATTTTGTTTGTTTGTGGGGTTTTATTTGTTTGTTTGTTTGGATGAAACAAACCTCTTTTGGATTACTTTATCAAGCCCTACCCAAAATAGTTTCAGAATTTTTAATTTCATTTTGTTTGGGGGTAGCTTCCAAAACTGGGTTTTATTATGACTTTCTCTTCAAGTAGTGTCATTTAGTCCTTATGATGCTAAAACCCAAATTCCTATTTATCTTGTATAATAACTTTTTTTGTTTGGCTGCAATATCTTAAATCTGCTGAGAGATGACCGTTTTAAAAGCCTCACTTTTTTTACTTGCTTCTTATTTTTTTCTCCAAAAATGGATTCCATTATGTACAACTACTTCAATGCAATTTTGGACAGGTGCTGTATTTTCTGTGTGCAATTAGTTATTTCCTATGCTGAATGATTAGCCTTGACAGTACAGGCTCACTGCTACTGTATGAACTTTAGTCCAAAAATTGTAAAGAAAATATTTTTTTCTTTTTCTTCTATATGGGCTTTGTCCTGTGGAAAATATATAAAAATAAAATTACTCATTTTTTAGAAAACACGAATTGCTCATTTTTCTCATCATACATAGTATATCATATATCATTTGTGTAATTATTATGTCACACTATTCTTTGGAAATGCAAAATAGTGCTAAAAAATATAAATTCAATCTAACCATTTGAAATGTCAAAGTAATTTTTCACTGTTAGTTCTTTTCATTGAATTCAAACCTCCTTCATAACTAAAATAAGGTGAGAACATTAGCTTCTCTACTGACATGGTTCTGTGTCACATTTCTGGAGAAACATTTCTGACTAGTCTTGAGGTTACATTGCTGTATAGGTATTCAAATTTGGTGCCAAAGAAGAGTTTCATACAGAAAGGTGATAAAAGCAGTATTTCATTTCAAAAATATTTCTCCTAATTTCTTGTATATACAGCTTTCAGATAGGTATGTCTGGATGTTTTAAATGCCAGCTTTTATTTATTTATGCTTATTAATATATATGTTTAATTAAGTGGAAATTTCAAATCCAAATGAATGATAATCACAGAGATCTATTGTATCCAAATCTTTTCAGCCACCAATTTACTCTCAGTCTTTACTGAAACCCTAAAATGGAAGAAGGCTTTGAGAAGACTGACACAGAAGGCTCATTCATGAGGTTCAGGGGAAAATATATGCAGTGAATGACCATGGCTTTTGCTAAAAAAGCTGAATTTATCTCAGCATGAAGGGGAATGAATGGTGGCCCTTGGCCTGGATAAATGGCTACATAACCTGACTGAACCAGCCAGCCACATCAGCTGAGCACATTTGGCAACAAACCACATCAGTCAAGTGGATCAACTGCCTTTATCTGTACAGTGAAATAATCTTTTATATTGTAGAGACTGGCAATGAGCATTGCATTTTTATTGTGGTTCTACTGTAAATTACAACTGTCATATTCTCAAAAGTGTAACTTGTATCTGTCCTGCGATTTACCTATGCAGTTGTATCCCTCACTAAATTAAAATTCACTATAGCATAAAAAATTAAAATTCGGTAATTAGCACCTCTCCCACAAGTAGATCATCTAAAAGAGCTTGGTCAGAATGCATTAGATTCTGATAAAGCCCTAAAGGAAAATCCTCGTGCTCCCATGTTAGCACTGTTCACTCATCTCCCTGCAGTCCCATCCAAATTTACATGAGAGAAATAACTGAATATTATCAGACAACCTGAAAGCAGCCAACTGTACTAATAACCAGTTGAAGCATTTGCTGTTAACGAGTAGAGAATGGAGTGGGAGAAAATCTTTGGGTTGTGTGGATTTTCAGAGAGTGAGTTTCAAAAGGAAGTTTGCATTTTCAGTGCAGCCTTACCTCTCTGAATAGAACTATGCAGTTCTCAAAGTAACTTATGCCTTTACTCCCATTTAAGGCAGATTTTTTACTTACAGCTCAAAACATTCCAACATGGAAATAATGAATTGACAAAACATCATAAATAAATGTACAAATATCAACACAATTGAGCTAGAGTAGAAAAGCTGTGAAGAATTCACAAGCTGTTTTAAATTTTCTTAGAAGATTAAGCCTTTTTGGAAAAGCTATTGTCAAGTAGGTTGTTTTAAACTTGATGTAATTCAGTAAAAATCTCTCTGCTATGTGTGGACATCAATTTTAGCTGTCAAAGCATGCGATGTACTTACACTACCTTTTGTTTCTTGTATCAAGCTAATTATTTTATTTGCAACATTCCCGTGAAGCAGGAAGTTACTAGTGAAAATGAAAAGTCACCTGCTTTAGTGCTGGGGTTTTGCTTTGGTTCTTTTTTTTTCCCTTTTTCGAAATGACACAAAATAGCTGTATCACAGAATCCTAGAGTAGCTTGGAGTAAAAGGAACCTTTAAAGATTCTCTGGTTCCAACCCTGTTTCCATGGGTAGATGCACCTTCCCCTAGCCCACGTTGCTCAAAGCCCCATCCAACCTCACCTTGAACCTTCCAATAATGAGGCATTCACACCGGCTCTGGTCAAGAAGCTCATGCTGGAGCGTGTCTTCTCTGGGAAACCCACACTGGAGCAGTCTTTTCCTCAAGGACTGCACCCTATGGAAGGGACCCATGATGAAGCAAGGGAAGAATTTGAGATGCCCTCCCACTGAGGAGAAAGTATCAGCAGAGACATGTGATAAGTTAACCACAGCCCCCATTTGCTTGCTCCACTGTGGAGGAGGAGGTAGAGAATTCAGGAATAAAGTGAAGGCCAGAAAGAAGGAGGGTATGGATGGAAGGGGGTTTTAGATTAGTTCGTATTTCTCATTATCCTGCTCTGTTTAATTGGCAATAAATGAAATTAATTTCCCAAAGTACTTTGCCTGTGTTGGTAACTGTTGAGTGACTTCCCTGTCCTTATCTCTGTCCATGAGCTTTATTCTTTCCATCCTGTTGGTGGAGAGGGAATGACAGAACCACTGGTGGGCACCTGATGGCCAGCCCAAGTCAACTCACCACAGATATGTCCCACCATTTTTCAGTGCTGGTGATAAAATCCTGCCTTTCTGGCTGCCCAGTTGGGCCATCAATTATGACAACTTACCAGAGAAACATGCCCTGATTCCTTTGTGGAGTATTAGAGGTGTTTCCCTGTTGTTTCCCAATAATTCAGCAGGCCCTGGTTATTTTGTGTTGTGCAAGACTCCACTCCCTTCCCCTTTTAAAGGGCAGGCATTGGAACAGACAGACTGAAGTATAATACTTTCTATGAATAGGAGGTAGAATGAAATTAACTGTTTAATAGCACTATATTAACCAAAGTGGAAAATAATTCTGAATATAATACAATTCCCTGATTAAACTACTTGGAAAAGAAGCATTTTGATTTTTTTTATAGTACATACAGTAATAATGAAAACTTGAATTCCATTTATGAGTGTAATTCATATAGTATCAAGAATATTCAAAATATTTTCAGCTCTGAATAAGGAATATATGACTTACCATTACGAACTTATGATTAAAATACAAATTCTTCAAGCTTGATTATCTATTCTTAAAATAGATATATTATTACAGAACTGTGCTTGGTTTTGAGTTTCTACTTCCCAACTCTTAGCATTCTTTATTTATTCATGATACATAACTAGTTTCACCTTTATGTTTCTTTATCAAAATCCTCAATGGACAATTAATTTTTATTTGATTAAAATATCTGTTTTCTACTGAAAATAAGTATAAGCATCTACATATATGGAGATTAAATAAAACATTTTTCACCATCCAATGTTCAACAGATACCTCAAAATGTCTCCTATAGGAAAGTATTATTCACAAATATCCTACCAAATATCTTATTGAAAGTGGTATTTTTAAAATTAAATAAATAATACAATTTTTCCATTAAAAAGAACACCATTTCTAGATTTAATTATTATTTTCGATTTCATATTTTCAAAGAAAAAATAAACTATGTGCTTCTTATATATATATGCCATCAAAAGTAACTTTTTGTCAATATGATTTGTTTGTTTACTTGTTTGTTTATTTCATTAGTTCCTTTTATTGAGAGCACACAGAGTCCAGTATTAAGGGAATGCTCTGAGGTCTGTAATGTTACATTATTGGGCTACAGATCTACAAATGTATCTTGCACTCATATACATTCTAAAGAATAATGCAAAAAATACACATACAAATGCCACTGGCAAAGCTCAGAAGTTTATCAAGAGTATTTTGGAAAATATGTAATTGTCAATAGCAGTGTTCTTTGAAAGCTAAAGTTCTGTTGATTGATAATCACTTAAACTGATTATTAATTTTTAAAAACAAATCAGTAAGTGTATGAATTAAGACAAGAGGGAAAGACTTTTGGAAAGAAAACTACAGATGATGTATACATAATAAAATATATCTCTCAGAAAAGACAAAGATACAGTACCTACTGCTATGTCTCATAGGAGGTATCATGATCCAGCCAAAATACAGATTCTAGACTTTCTTTTCTCTGAAGTTTCTGTCAGTTGTGAACAACAAACAACTGTAATGATTAAGTAAATACTATAACATCTAGGTTCCCTATTCATGTGTGAGGGATTCTTCTGCACTAAAAAAAGTCACAAGACTCAGTTGACTCTTTGTCAGTGAAACTATCAAAGAAAAAAAAAAAAAAACAAGTACCACGTTATTTGGAAAGGAATTACTGAATACCTGAAAGATATTGGATTTTGGCTCAGTCAGATGTAATTCAGTAAGGAAAAATATGTTCTGTATTTACAAGCTTTTGGCTGAAAACCTTGTGTTGATGCCTCTGTGGGTGGAAGTACAGGATTTGTTGTGTTACTCATGGGAAATAGCTCTGCCTCAGACTTTCAACACCTCATAGCATGTTATAATTTAGAACCAAAATCTTAAAATAAGAATGACTTGTAATGATAACCTTTCATATCCACTTGGTAAATGTTTTTCTCTCCTATTACAGTTTAATTAATAGAAAAAGAGAGGAGAAAAATGTAATAGTAATTTGAAACAGTCATAGATGATGCATATAGATGATTTACTGTGTAATATTTTAAATAATGGCATTATGTTACTATTTTTAGTAGTATTAAACACTAACTCTGCAATTTTTTTCTCCTGATATCTTTTTTAGTACAGACACACATCTATCTCTATTCTTCACCCTATAGTTTTTTGTTTGTGAATCTTCTTCCAGTTTAGAGCATACAGTATAGGATATTCTTTTGGTAGAACTCACCAAATGAGTGAGGCTGTCAAGATAGTAAATGAAAGTGGCAAAAATTAAAGTTTATCAAGTAAGATCTCCAAAGCCAGTGGCTGTAGCTAGCACTAAGATAGCAACTTGTGAGATGAGTGCCAGCACAATTTGGAGGCATGTGTTCATTATCTTAGAAATCAATTGAAGTCTAGAATGCTAGAATAGAAGGATTTGATATATAAAGGCATCCATCCTGTACTGAGCTATAGTCTATATAAAAAAAAATATTGTTTTGAAAATCGTGGCAAAACTGTACTCTATTAGATGAGAAAAATTTAATTAGTAGGACTTTTTTCGTAAGACAAAAATAAATCAGTTTGAAGTATTGTTCCTTTACCCATGTGTTCCCCATTTTCTACAACCTTAATTTTCACTATTCTTTTCCCTTGATGGTAGAGTGCTATGATTCTTACTATTTATTTCTTTAGGAAAAAAAAAGTTTCATATATGGCAATGTTTTTTCCTAGGTCTTTTCATTAACTTGTTTTGTTGTTTTTAACATTTGGTAGTTTCTTTTAGTAATTCAGAAAGCAAACCTTAAATATCTGGCAGTCTATTCAGTTTATTATTAAAAAAATTAATTAGCACCACCATACAAAGCTGGAAGAATATGCAGATTAGTGAATTGTGTCTCAGCATACCGTGTCAGTGCTCCAAAATCTTTAGAGCTTTGTGAGCTGACTGGATAGATTTTTTCCTTTTAGTGAATATAAATTGACAGGGCTCCTATACACCAAAGCTAGTTTAGATTTGAGGAAAAACTATAACAAAGTATTTTAAAAACAGAAAAAACAAAATAACCAAAACTTATAAAACATAATTGAAATAGTAACCCAGAGACTAATAACAAGGACAAGGCCAGCATACAGGTTTTGCTTCTTACTTTCTGATACCCAGTCACATCATTTTAAAAGGAACATAATACACAGTTCATAAACTACAAATAAAACAGAGAACATCTGTAATGGTCTTCAGCTTGTCACAGAGTTTAGAATTGCATAATGTCTGTATCATTTTAACCCAGGAATCAGTCATTGTTTTTACTTTCTTGGTGGAGGCTGGTTGCTAAGCTCAGCACAGGGACTGTGGAACACTTCCTCACTTTGAGAGGTATACAGACCCCGGACTGAAGAACGATTACTCCACATTTAAATGAAAATACCAGCAAAATACCTGGAGACAAGCGAAACTCTTTGTAAACCAGTCTGTAGATGCTTCAAGAGAATATGAATTCTCTTGATGCCAGACATTTAAATGTCATCCTTAGAAACACAGATGACAAGTATCCGGTACATTTACTTACTGGAGGATTGTTTGTCTGTTTATTTAACTTCTGTAGTGCCTACAAGCAGTAGCCTACAAGTGCCTACAATCAAGTCTGGGTCCACTGGCCTTCACCCTCCATCCATACAAAACAGTAAAATTGTTCCTTCACTAGTAAAGAGACTGCCTTGAAAAGGTATTTAATAACGCATCTACTTTTAAGAAAAACATCCACTGCCTTATCTTTAGAAATTTTCCTCTTTTCTGAAAAGGTAGTTTGATTTTTTTTTTAATGTACAGAATGCTAATTATATTTTAACAGAAATGTCTAAAATGTTTGAATTGTCAATGAGGCGGGGAACTTACCTTTCATACAAAATAACTGCTCTCGTAATCAAAATGGTTTTCTGTTTCTAATAAGACATCCGGGACAAAAAAAAAAAACAAAAAAAACCCCCAAAAAATGTCCTCTTTCCTAATCTGTTATTGTTAATCTTTGCTTGTGAAAAGACTCAAGAAGCATTAAGGGCATCATTATATTTTAGTGAAAAAACAAAACATCTTTTTCTGAGTTTGACTATTTGTTCTTTTGATCTTTCAGATCTCAAGGGGCTACAACCTAATTAAAATTGAAACTCTTTTTTATAAAAATATATTACATTGAATAAGGTTCCAAAAGAAAATTTTATTTTTATTTCTACTTGTATAAAATGCATAATATAGATGCAATTTTCTTTCTAAGTGTTAAAATTTAACAGTGCAGATCTGTTCATGGATAAGACTTCAAGCTCTGTAGTGGTTCTTGATAAGTTGTACCATTAGATTTTTCCAAGAACAAGACTGTGAAATTAAATCATTTTACAATAAATATACTTCAAAAGATTCATTAAGGATTAGATCATAAACCTTTCACTCCCTTTGATATAAAGATATTTGAGTTCAGTCCCATTAAATCAAATTATTGTTTTAGCAACACTAGATAATTACTACTGTTATCATAACTTGTTTTTAATACCCACAATAACACTTTTTTCCTAAGTAAAGAAAAAATAAAGTTAGAATTAGAAAAAGAAAAGTTGAGAGTTCAGAGAATCAGAAAAGTGTTTCTTTCTACCTATCTCAGTAGAGGGGTAATAAATCCATGAAGTTATTCTATTGAATGTGGCAGCAGGTCCCTTACTTCTATTGTTTTTTGATAAATGTACATCACTTTTTAAAAGATAACTAAATTATTTAGTGTCAGAAGGATAAGGCCCTAAGGCCTAAAGTCTGTACATATTTTTATTTACTTTCTTTGAATGTGTTAACATATAAGTATTATTACATTTTGATCTAGAATGGGTCCAACAAATTAAAAGATATTGCTCCATACAATATAAAATAGTATTAAGTCTTCTTAAAGCTCAGAGATCTCATTCTCTATCCCTGTACCAAATGACAACAGAAAGAGACACCACTAAGTAAAACAGTGTCCCAGCAGCTTGTGTACAGGACTTAAGAACATCAGTGTCAAGAACATCTTGACCTTTTCCTCAGCACTGTGAATGGCACCTGAGTATCCCAACTCATCTAAGTCTTTGTATCCGCTTTCTTATGAGGTTAAAAGAAAAAAGAAAAAAACAACCCAGTGGATCTTCTCTTTTCCAGAAATGCCAAATGCATACAGCAGAAAGAACACAATTCTGGTTATATTCCTACAGCAACTTTTTACAGGAAAAAATGTAGAATGTAAGTGTTACAGATGGATGACAAAATTGTTTTTGTCTAGTAACAGTGGCTAATTAAGACTGGATTTGAAATGAAAAAAAAAATCAATGTAACAATCAGAATGAAAAAAATCAAGCTATGGTGGAAAAGAAAATGTCCATATAATATTACAGTCCATATAATGTCATTTTCTAGAGGGAATAGTTTAGCATGAACCCTTAAAGTGATAACTGTTTCCCAAAAGCAGAACAACAAATATAATCAAATGTGTATGTTATGTTTTATATACTATTATGTGGTTGGCTTCTTATAATTTAGCACTATAATTATTTTTCTAAACCCATGAATTGAGATTTAGTCCTTTTAAGTAAATACTGTCAGTCAAGATTTCTTGATGAAATTCCATGTTGAGTAATCATATTATTTATCTATCTCTTAGAAGAGTTTTCAGTCCATTTTTCATTTTGTTTCATCTTGCTTATCTTAAGGGTTCCAGAGGGTATTTTTGGAGAGTCAATTAGACCCCTAAAACAACGCCTTTAAGTGTTAGGTAAAAAAAATGTTTTGTACAAATAATAAAAATACATTTTAAGGATCATTTGAAATTAAATCAATGATACATTTATACAATTTACGTACATTCTACATTGACGATTCATGTGTATCATATATGTTGTATCTCTGTAATTTGATAACGTGTTGGTTTTTCCTTGAAAATATTGGAAAACAAGTATGGCTCGATATTATTTTCTTTTTGTGTCAGTTTCTGTGTTTCTTCTGTCTTGTCCTTTTCCACTAGGCATATCCACCTATCAACAGGATCTGTGATGTTTAAGGGTTCATCTGTTCTTTTTTCATATTCTCAGCTTGAAGATATAAACCTACCCTTGTGCCATAATAAACACATCTAAGGAAGATAATATAATCATAAGGCTTCAAATTGAAGATTATATCCTAAAGTGAGAAATAAGCAACAGAAGCAGATGAACACAGACTTTGTTTACATGCAAATGCTCTTCTTAATAAAAAAGGGAAGAGAATTGCACACACTGTACATATTCTACATAACTTTACAGGAAATGATTTTTGAAGTTTTCCATGTGTCATTTGTGGTCTTTAAAAATACTTGTTACGGGCAATTAACTCTGTATACAGGATTTCACTGAAAAAGAGACCTCACTGAGTATGTTTCAGATTGAAAAGAACTTCACCAGAAGAATAAAAGTCAAATGGATTTAAATGCCAGAGAATAGTTAAAAATACATATTAATACTGGCAATATTCCAAAGATGTATGTATTAAATTAAAGAGTTTTAAAATATATTTTCCCCACATTTTCAACAGCAAATTGTCGTGGCTCAATCAGGAATTGAATTATACTGGGTAATCAGTGAAAGCTGAATACAGCAGAAGCTTTATCTAAATTCAGTCACAGCTATATTCCAAGAGGAGGGAAGCTGCACTGCCCTTCAGAGTCTAACTCACACAGCCCTCAAAGAGGGAAGCATTCTCTGGAGAAGAGCTCATACTATGGTATTCAGGAGATCTAAAATGTCCCTTCACCTCTCTATAGGTACAGCTTCTGGAAAACACTTAGCAAATTTTACAGCTGCATCATCACATCAAGTCTCTGGAGGCAAAAGGCAGCAGCAAAGCCACTTGCTCATTTTCAGGGTGAGCTGCCCTTAATGCAAGATGCAAAACAGGTGTAAAGGAGTAAAACTTACTTATCTTTAAACTGCCTTTGTTTATTTTGGCATATGCTGCCAGAAGGACAATTGACATATTTCTTAGTGAGAAGAAATGAACCTTGTATAAGTTGCAGACACTGTAATATAATTTTTTAGAATACCATTCTTATGAAAGCTGTGTGGTTGAGGGACATGCTTTTAATATTTTCCTGCACTCCTAAGTATCTGCACAGAATGTTGAAGTAGATCTTGGCCTTCATGTTCTTTATCTTAAATAAAGCAAAATTTTGAAACTTATGTATCCAAGTGATTTTTTAAAAAAATTAACTAAGCATTAGAAAGAGTAATATAGAAATTTTGGTGCAGATTCGTATGAAATGAAAAAAAGAAAAAAGCCTTTGGAGTGTTCAGAAAGAATTCCTTTTTGTTTTTTCATCAATAGAAGTAAAGAAACAAAGAAAAGCGTATTTTCTATTCAGTGCCCTGCCCAAAATTGATCAATAATGTTGGGCCTTAAAAGCGTGTTTGTGACTACTCTACAGTCACATTGCATTTGAAAACATTGTATGGCTCCTCCATTATCAGTTCTGAAAGATGTTAATGATTTGTATGTGATAGCAAGTGAAATACTCTCTGAATTTTAACACAGCTGAATGAGCAAGATATGTGTTCATGAAGCACATGTCCCTATACTAACAGAAGTGACAGGATGGCCACTACCCATACCAGTTTATCTCCAAGTCAGTTTTACACTTTTTTTTCTGACTGGGAGGCCACAAAATGGATGACAGATCCATCCTTGTCTTATAAGGCTAGATATGTCAGTACAGGTCCCTCTGAAACTGGAGACTAATATAGATGAGCTAACTGGAACCACTTCTTTTCTGACCTACAAGTTTCCTGCATCCCTTGAGATTCACAATGCTTTTGATTCAGCTGTAGCAATAGTTTCGTAATATATCTGTTCACTTTCTCTCTGTAGATTTGCAATGCATAGCATCACTCCACAGCTAAGTGCTATTAAATATACATAGCTCTGGACATTACCATAGGTTTCAAGCATTGGCCTTATTGAAGGCTAAAACTGATGTGAAAGATTCACACAGTATTGTATATCACTAATATGAATATAGTAAAGGAACATGTAAATCATATTTTTGAAAGTTTGTCTCTGAAGACACCAGCATTGCCCGGTGTGAGCATCTTTGTGAGACTTTTATAATGAAGAAAGATATTTTTCCAAAAGTATGTTGTTATTGAAGCTCTCAGTTTTGTCTGACTCCCCGAGAAATTTGAGTGCCCTTTTTCCAAAATTTTTAAATGTCCACAGACCCATAAATCAGGCCTTCAAAAAATTAAAGTGCTAGTTAAGTATTAGTACCTTGATAAAAAAAAATAAGGTAAAATTACTTCAGTCTTGTCTATGACATGTCACAGTCTGTCAGAGTCATTGCTCAGAAAACTTTGTTAAACATTTCTGAATGGGAAATAAGATTCTTTGAGAATACTGGAAAGGACCTAAATCATGTTCTGACTTGAATTATTTGCTGATTTAAAACAGAGAGGCTATTTAAACCTACTAGGACTAGGTTTAAGAGTAGCAATAAGTTATGCTATGGTCTAGTTGGTAGTATTTCTGTGCAATATCATTTCTGCCAAACCAAAAATGTGTAAGAAAAGTATTTTAACATCAGTTACTGATGTTGGAGGTGCTAACCTCCTAAGCCTACACTGTGAATCTACACTGAACAGAATCCGTTTGCTAATTAGACACAGGTCATGAGATCCAGGCAAGAAAAAGTTTTACTTTGGTTTCAAAAAAAGCTCACAGGCTACACCTGTGTGACTGAAACTGTTCATCCTTCTCTAATCTTTCTAGCCTATGTTTTATTTCCGCATAAAATTCTGATTTTAAAGAAATCTGCTTGTATTTCTTAGAATACATTTTTTGCCTTTTTACCTGCTGTCAAAAAGTGCCTAGAAATATGATAGGCCACTTCAAGGCTAAGTTTATCAGTAGGAGATATGGTCACAGGCTGTTTCTGACAGTTTTTGCGGTACTGACATTAGTCTTTAATTTCTAGTATTATAAATTTAGAGCACTTTAATTTCCCATACTGCTTACTTGACTATGTTTATCTTGTCACTGACAGAAAATTGACATTTTGAGATTATAAAGAGTACAAGATGTCTTATGAAGATAAGTATGGTTGGAGATGGAGGTCTACAGGTTTCAGTGAACTGGTATGGCCTGAAATATAACATCATGGCTGCATTACTACCCTGGTTCACTATAAATATTCTTAAATCTTCCATGTAATTTCTTTTCAGTAGTGCATTTACTGAAATATCTGGTAGTTTTCAAATTTTCAATGCATCCTCATTCTGCATCTCTCCCCAAAGGAAGAACAGTGTATTACACAAAGTGTTTTGTTCTGGTAGGGATTTCTTTGTTATATTGTTTGGGGTTTTTTCAACCTGCCTTTCAATGCAGTTTTCAGAAAAGCCACCCTGAAATCGAATGCAGTGCTGGGATCAGAGCTGTGCCTCTGACTCATATTGCTTCCCAGGAAAAGTCTAATCCTCACAAAAATAATTTATATATTTTTGTATTTGCTATCCACTAGTTCTTCTCACAAAATAATCATGGTTAAACAGCTTTCTTTATGATTTGTAATAATGCTCTGTTCATAGTCATGTAAGATTAAATACGAGCTACATAAAATCAATGGGACATGTTTCATGATAGGGGGAATGTATCATGACAACATTTTGTAAAATGAATTCAGATATTCTCTTTGAGGCTACACTTTGAATGCTTAGCAGTTCCTGGCTTGCATATAATCTAGACATTGTTATGTTCTGTTTGAGTATAAAATCTCAAAGTTATTTTAGTAGTAAAACCAATATATTATGTATTTTTAACAGGTTCCTTTTTCCATTCTTGGAAATACCAAAATCTCATGTGACAACTTTTCTTCCTTCAGGTAACAGTGGAAAGCATACTCGATACTGAGTCATTTAGTATGTACACTTGGAAGTTTTTCCTCATTTAGAATATACATAACTTCTGTGAATTTATTCATTATGCATGAGTAGCCAGTCATTCTTACTTTTTTTAATGACTCCAAATTTAGTAATGAAATGCTTTATATCAAATAATTGAAAATATGATTTTATTCAACAAAACAACTAAGTATGGTCTTAAATCTTTATAATTTTGAAAGTATTTATAACTGATGCTGGACACTGAGCAAATACCAAATTTTTGACTGAATGAAGTCAATGTGTTTGAAAGGCTTGCTATTTTTTCAATTTATAAATACTTATTCCTATTGTTATTTCATAATCTACTACTTTTGACCAGATGATTGATAAGATGGTTTCTTAGATAACTTTTACAGAATGGATTTACATTCTCAAGGATATAAACTTATTGAAGTTTAGATTCTACATGTACTGCATTGTGCAATTTTGAAATCTGGTTTTTGAGCAAGTTCCTAATTCTAGTGTAAAAAAAATCAAATACCATTAATAACTTGTACCTTAATGAGAATTATCATCTATGTTTTATGTAATTTCTTTTACTCTGCCCCTAATCTCAGTAGACTGTGTGAAAAGGATGCTATCTTGAAGTATCCTATTGAAGATGTGCCTTTATAATTAAGCAGAGACATTAGCAAGAGCTGCCTGTTCTACTGAAGCTTCACAAAGTTTCTCTCCATAGTATACAGAAGCTCATTCAACATAGTGAATTGAATGAATTACTGAGAGCCATGAAAGGTAACCTCTCCATCCACCTGAATATACATTTTTCACCAGTAATACCTTAGCCTTTAGTATTAAAGCTTGTCACTGTCACAATGTTTATCATTAATGTTTATCATTAGCACACTGCACAAATGGCCTCCATGTCCTCTTTGTGAGGGCCAAGACTGAAAAATGATCATTGCTTTCAGATATCAGGAGAAAAAATAAACCTAAAAAACACACTAACACATTATAGTGTATGACATAATAACTTGCCATTATAACTTGGGAAAAGTGTATTGCTCGTTTCTCTGGATATGAATTAGTCTTCCTGTCTTACTTTAAGTATCTTTGTAGAATGCTGTCTCCTCATGAGGTGGGAAAAAAAACCCCATGAAGGACGATGATGCTAAGAAAAGAAATCTCACATTTTTTATCTTCAGCCAGTAACACCAATACCTACGCTGGTAGCCACTGAATTCAGAAATACAAGTTCTGGTCACAACACGATGATCAAACTGACCAACAACATGAAGAAAATCCTATCAGCTCAGTTGTTTATTTCCATATGAAGACTCTGTCATTTGGTTTTTGTAGAGCTCTTTAATAAATGCAAACCAGTGTCAAAAACAACTGGTGCTAGAATTTTTTTAGAACTGCATGTATCTTCACCAGAACAAATGTGAGAAAATATAGGAATTATGGACTTCCCTTTTCCATACATAATTGCTGACAGTAGTGTACATCTCATCCATCACACTAAGCTATGACTGCATTCAATTAACTTAATATGGTGTTAATGCAATATGGAAGAGGTAGCACTCATTCATCATATTGTATTATAGGAGTAATAGAGTAGTATTGTATTAGACTGATGTAATAAGGTTCTTAATAGAAGGCAATAAAACTATTATCAGGAAACTGCCATTAATACCTGGGATTTTTAAAGGCCATTTCTGTTGTGCTTGTAAATCTTTTACTCGCCAAGATGCAATAAGAAAGACCCTCTGAGACTGCAGAAGCACTTGAGTATGTGACATTATGAATGTGCTATTTTTGGCTTTTCAATGGAGGAACACATCTTATAGCACCTCATAAATCTGTGCTGAGGCTTGAAAAGCATATTTTTCTGCTGAACAGTAGGCTGTAATACAGTAGAGATATATAAAAGCTCGTGACAAGTTCTAAATATTTATTCATTTTTCTACGACATCAAGGCCAATTCCTTTTTCCCTCTACTAGGAACAAAAGGAAGGGGGTTTTGTAACCTCTATTTTTTTTCATTAAAAATACTAGAATATTCAAAAATCTTTATTTGAAACTGTGACTTTATGTCAAGAGGAACAGTTTATGTTAGAGTTTACACATGCTTTGTGTTTGTGAAATAGACTTGGATTAAACAAGGTTTATATTCAGGGGACCAAACCCAACTGATTGCTTTCACTATCAAAATGCTCTGTAAAAGTGGAACTTTAAATCATGTCTCATTTGTCTTCAGAAAGACACAGATTATCCTTATACTCCTGATGGTTTTTCTTTGGGGTTTTTTTGATGGTTTTTTCCCCCAAGTCATTTGACAGAGATTTATGGTACAACATAAGCTTGTGCAGGTAAGATTTTTTTGTCAAATCATATCGATTTTGTTCAAAACACTAAATTTATGTCATGACTGTATTAATCTTCTATAATTAGTCTCACATGAAATTATGCAATATACAAATTTTCTATAATTTTATCATAGTATGAATAATGGACTGGTATATTAAGAACATATAGAACAATATTCTACCATGTGTTTCAGTTTCATCTGATGCAACCCTAAAATGAAACTTTTTGTTCCAGATAGAGCAACTCCCTCTGCACAGTGTTGAACCAGGGCTTATTAAATGCTGGTTAAAAAAAGAGAATATTTTTACAGTGCTGGCCAATTCCTGTCTCTGCATCCAAGCCCACATATTATTTCCTCACACTGATGGTTCTGATGGATGTTGTGCTTGCATTCCTCACTAGGTTCATAGGCCTGGATAGCACTGTTGTGCAAACTGATCTTATTTCAATTTCGGTTTGCTATGAAGATTCATACAGAGGAAAAGGGTACTATCTATATTCAGTCCCCACTAGCCTGGATCACTGTAACTACATGTAAAGCTGAATGCTCAGGCTCCCTGGGGTATAGGGTGCTACTGCCTGTGTCCTCCACAGCTCAGCTTTTTGGCTTTCTCCAAATAATTTTCTGTTAATAGTTTGAGTCTCTGATTCCAATTTTCCAAATAAATAATCATGACATTGAATCATGTGAATAATTCAAATTACATATGCTGGGAAAGAAAAAAAAGAAAAAGAATTTTGGAGTGAAAACAAAGATGTGGAAGTCCTCTTTAAGCTATTCCATGCACCATTCCCCCATTTCCTTCCCCTCCCTAACCCCCTCAGAAAAAGTCACCAAATAAAAACAAAAAAAACCCCAAAACTTTCAAATGAAATCTGGCTAATCCAGAGGTTAGGTAAATAAATAAATGCTCAAATTCCATTTATTCTTAATCTTTTTCCCTCCTAGAAATATAGATAAAAAATATATCCCACCTAAATAATATTTCTAGCATAAAATTCAAAAAAATAATTTTTTATTAATCTGTCTAAAGGCTAAACTTGTGGTATTGAGCTGAAAGTTACTGCAGAGGAAAAAAATGTGTCTGTGTTATGACGGAGAATTTTTTCCAAATATATTTATCACAAAACCAGAGAACTGGATAAATATTCAAGACAACAATATTCAGCAGAGTCCTTTGTCCATCTTCTTTACTGGTTGCTCAAATTCACCTAGCTGGAATACCAAATGTGTGCTCATGCTTTCTTATTACATGAGATGTGTTTATGAAAGCGGTTTTGCATATTGATCTGAAAGTGCCTTAGATAGATGCAGAAGAGACCAAATTCAGAGAATACAGTAGTACATTCTTCTTTCTGCACTGTGAAAGTAACAGCATCAGTGTTTCCTCTCTTCCTTCTCCACAAAGCAAGTCTAGGAACAAATGTGGAACATTGTAAATAGTCCTATCGTTATGCATTGAATCTGCTGAATAAACAATTTATAAGCATGAAAAAATGAGATGTGCCAAAGTATTTAATCTAAGATTCTGATTTGAAGGTCATCATGGTCAGCAGGTGTGTGCTTTTGCATAGGTGTGCACTCAAACATGCAATTTACCTTTAGAGAATTCTTGCACTGAAATCTTTCAGAGTCCAAGTGAAAGAATCAGAATCCTTGGCCTTGATTCAGGAATGCATTTAAGTCCATATCTATTCGCTGAGAGGCCACAAACACACACTTAAAGGAGTCCTGCCTAAATAGGTTTTGCATCTGAGTCAAGATTACATGTTTTCTGGAATCAGAGCCAAATATATCAATTTCCAGTACACAGGCTATCCTGAAACATGAACTGTATATAAAGAAAGTAAACATAAATTCAAAAGAACATAATGTACTTTGACAGAAGTGGGATTCCAGGTATGTATTGCTTTTTATTGACTACTGTTAAGAGTAAACTGAAAAAAAAACCTATTATCCCAACTTCTTTGACAGTGGCTGGTTGAGACAGGAGAAAAATAAAATAAATAAATAAATAATAATTTCAAGACTTATAGGCTTTGATTTACTTCTTCTGAGGATTCATAGAATCATATAATCACATCATTCAGTACTGAAAACTACTAACATCAAGGAAGAATCTTAGAATTACACTTATTTTTTCCCTCATAGCTAGAAATAACAAGTAACTGCTTAGGTAATGAAATTTCACCCAAAGGGAGACAATAGACAATTCTGAAGGGTGGTTTCTAGCAGAACTCCCCTGGACTGACACCCATTGAGGTACCTTTTGCTCAAAAACAGACAAAAGAGTGATGTGGCTTGCCCACATTACAGTAATAGCACCAGATTATAATGAGGAACAGCAGTAATTACCAAGATAACACACATTCCAAATGCCACTAGTTTTTCACTAGCGCTGGTCTTTCCCATGTATCTTGTGTTGTGGGGAAAATTGGAGACAGCTGTGGGATGAAAGCCGTGTCAGATCAGGGTGAGACCCCAGCAGGTGTTTGAGAGAGCTGATCCAGTGCCATTCAGTGTTAGTCTGTGAGAGTAGCCTGCAGGGTGCATATTTTGGGAAGGAGGGGTGGTACAGACTTGACAGTGTCAGATTTACAGTTGGACTCAATGATCTTAAAGGCCTTTTTGCAACCTAAATGGTTCTCTGATCATATGATTCTATCTATACAGCATTTAAATTATTACCTTCTCACCTATATAACATTTAGGTGGTTGATAAGAAAACTGGTTAAACAAATCAAAGAGAAATGGCTTGATACAAAAGTGGTTTTTGCCATGCTTAAAATCAAGAGGTTCTCTAAGCAACAGCTTTCTGTTACACTCTTATCAATAAACTATTCATAACACCTTTGCTTGCTTTGTACTCCTATTTATGTATCTTCTATTGGTTCTCCTAGCAAAATAGCATACCTGCCATAGTGTGATGTCCTTCTAAAATCACAGACTTCACTGAAAACCATCTTTTTGTGAAACACTGTATTTACTGAAATTTTCGTGAAAAAATGCATTTACTTAACTTTCTTATTATTTTTGCAATTCACAACCTGTATCTTCTTTACCTGCATGCAGTGTTTAATGATAAACTAATAGTATCTCAGATGCTATTTTTCTTGTATAATAATTACAAAGAATCTCTTCTATTATGCTTAACGTTTTCCAAGAGCTGGAGAAGTACCTATGCAATATATCATCTGCTCCTATTTCATTCTATGTGATGCTACTGGATCTCAAAACAAAATCTCTGTTGCTGGGCAGAATATGCTTTAATATGACTTGGACCAGTCCTAGAATAATCTTGCTATTCAGGTAATACAATCTCACAGACTTGTTGTGTTCAGAGGTACTTCCTGACTTAGATTATATGTTTGTATTTTTCTGAATCTGAGTAACAGAGTATATACTGAAGAGGAAATTTGCAAACACTGCTCCCTGCCTCAGACTCAGAATATTATTAACTGAAAACAGTCTGTTTCAAAATATAAAAATACGTAATCATTGTGAATTGTCTAAAATAATTTCTTGCACACAGGAATCACAAAATCTATGCTTATGTGGTATAAATATGAAATAAACCAAATAAGTAAATTATTCATCTTGCTATTAGATGAAAATCTCCCATCTCCAGCTGATTTTCTTTCATGTTTGAGCTTCCTAGATCTTTTTATTTGACTTTTTTTTTCCCAGCCTAGCAACCGTTTTCCTCAGTTGGCCTTTTATTTTTCACCTTCACAATTTGTTTTCTACCTTGAAAAATATTACTCTTACAGACTGATTTAGGAAACTTTCCTAATTCAGGGTCTGATCAAAAAGTCAGCTGTAATAATCTTTGTCCTGGCTCCAGGCAGACAGTATAGAACAGGGTTAAAGATTAATACAGATCAACATTTCTTCCCAACCTCCTCTGCAAAAGGCACATATTGAACAAAAAAAAAAAAAAAAAAAAAAAAAAAACAAAAAAAAAACCCAGGTTTAAAAAAAAAAACCTGAAAAAAATCCAGGTTTAATGAAATAAATTGTTCCCAAATTCTGGCTGAACTGACAAAAGTGTTTTCCCTAAAAACATGGGGCTTATTTAGTTTAAAAAGTAGAATAAAGAAAGCAAAAGGCATTTTGAAAATCAAAACAGACTTTTTTTTTTTTAAATAAATTTATTTGGGTGGTTTCTAGCTAACACTGAAAGGGTTTACAGCTGCAGTGCAGAATACTTTTGTGTCCTACTGATCAGAGATTAATATAAGGCAAGCTTCTAATGTTCTATATATGTATCATTGCTTTCCTCCTTGCTTGCCTTCACTGGCTATTTCTCCTTTCACTGCTCATCTCCTTCCCTACCTTAGCATTTTCCTTTAAATTCTTACTGGTTATTATATATAACTTGTATGTGTTAGAAATTAAACATCCTTGTTCTACTTTACTTTCTTGAAGAGTTTATCAGCAAAAGTCTGTATCTCTTCTCATTACTTAAGATGCACATACCTATGAATGACTATCTAGTGAAATATTCTGAATATATTTCTCTATGTAAAATAATATTAGCACTTGTTGGAAAACTATTTTTTTCATATAAATTTCCTAAATCCTGTCCTGTGTGCAATCACATATGTTGTATCAATTAAGTTCCACTAAGCTTCAGTGGAAAGTTCAACTAAGTTGAAAGTTCAACTACTCAGGTTCAGTGAAAATTTTTCTTCTCAGTTTTTTGTTTTGTTAAATGAACTCTTCAAACCCTTCCCTTAACACTCTTCTATTAAATTGGTTGGATTTTTTCCACCCTCTTTCAATATTTGATCTGTGAGATCAATAAACTGGTTTTCCAGTTTTTGTGGTCTGAGACCATGTAGGCTACCAACACTTTCTAAGGGCTTATCTGTCAGCTAGGTTCTGTTTTGTCCTTCCTTTTGTGCCTGTTTGGAGATTTTTGTCTGTGAGTTCTATATTAACATCTGCAACCTCACATGAAAGACATTCTCCAGTTATTAAACACATTGATCCTTCACATGAGTGAGATATGGGCTATGCAACACCAGACAAGAAACTGGCAGATGTGGCTACCATAAATGACATTTGAGCAATCAAATTTTTAAATACTTTACCATTTCACATTCTGTTGCTATAACACATCTCGGTAATTTCTAAGTATGGATTTAGGTCTCTGTGAGAGACATATGGATGAAGATTTCTGTTGGAGTGTATACTGAACATCAGGGTGTTACTCACACAAATACTTTATGCAATTCTTTCTATTGAAGCTGTATATCCCAGCCTATAGCAAGGTAGAACAGACTTAATGACAGTTGATATAAACAGGACAACTTTAGTCTTCTAATATAGAAATTCCTCATTGTCACTGTATTGTTTTCCTTTCTAAACTTTATTTTATGAAACATTATTCCATAGAAATATTGCATCATTCACTATATGTGTGGGTACTTTGCCTTTTCAATACAGTCTTCCTTCCCATTTCAGTCTAGCCCAAGTGCAAGAAAGGTTGAAGTGGAAAAAAAGTGTCTGCATAACTCTCGCTGCTTCTCTCCGCCTGTGTATGTACAACTATATCCTTGTTTTGGATGGGAGAGAGTTAATTTTCTTCATAGCAGCTCATACATGAGCTGGATCTGTGGTCAAAACAGTGCTGATAACATGTTGCTTAGAGATGCTTACATAGAGTCAAGGTCTTTATATTTCACACTGCACCCCTCCAGGGAGGAGATTGAGGGTGCACAGGAATCTAGGAGGGGACATAGCCAGGACAGCTGACCCATCCTAGCTGACCACAGGGATATTCCATACCATACAGCATCATGGTCAGCAATCAGAGCTGTGGGAAATAAGGGGGAAGAGGGGTGTATTTGTTTGAAAACAAACCAGTGGGAGATCGCAAGTCAGAATAAAATCCAATAGGAAAAATTAAAAATAAGTGAAATAATACAAGGAAAAGCACTGACAAAGTCAGATAAAACCTGACACCCTGTTAGGGTGGTGGTAGCAGTCCAAACGTAGTAGCTCAGTTGAAGTGGTGATTCAGCAGTCTGGTCTCCAGCTGAAAGTCCAGTGGTAGCTCTTGTCCTCTGGGAAGCCAGTAGACAGGGCTGCTTGTGGTGTTTGCAATCTCACCTTATATCCAGGATGGAATGCTTGTCTCCTCCCTCTGGGCGGAGCATCCCACAATGGGATGATGTAATTTTGCCAGTCATGTGGTAAGGCCTTGATTGGCCATTAACACAATATTGTCTGGAACGGGTTATGTATGAGTCACGTGGCAAAACCCATTAACAGAAGATAGTCCAGAAGGAGGAGGCAACACCACCCACCTGGTTTCAACAGTTCATGTAGATGGTAATAGAATAAACAGCAACCCAGGACAAGGGGATTTTCAGAGATACGGTATTTGTCTTCCCATGTATCTGTTATGTGTGATGAAGTCCTGCTTTCCCGGAAATGGCTAAACATGTACCTGCCTATGGGAACTAGAGAATTAACTCCTCATTTAATTTGCTTGTGCATTGTCGTGGGTTGAAGCTGAGTTGATTGACAGGTTCTCGATCCAATTGCACTTTTTTGATTTTGCATATTTAAACCTGCTGGAGGCATGGGAACTTCCCTTTTGATCCAGCTCTCCGGTGGGGAGCAGGGGGAGAATGGCCCTGGGCTCCGACTCTCAGAGTGGGCCCGAGCCTCCCCTCTGCTGGAGCCAGGGCACAAGTCCCTGGAATGCTGTGGGAGAAACCCCCAGAGCCGAGGCAGCTAAAGAAACATCCTGTGAGCTGCACAGCCAAGACCAGTGGAGCAGCTTCCAGGACCTGGGAGGGTCTTCCCTTCCCCCACTCCATGTGGCCCCAAACAGACCTGGGCAGGAGCCGAATACAGCTTTTCAGTAACCAAAGCAGCCTACATCAGACTGAAGAGAACATCAAATAGCTGGCAGCATAAAGGGAAAGGGGATTTTTCCTCCAACGTACAGCCCGACGAGAGTAAGCTGTTCAACATGGCTTCAAGGTCAAAGAGAGAAAGAGAGAAAGAGAAAGAGAAAGAGAAAGAGAAAGAGAAAGAGAAAGAGAAAGAGAAAGTGAGTTATGCGGGATGGAGTGAAAGATGGTGGCAAAAATAAGAGGGCGAAGTCACGTGCAGTGCGGAGCTTGAATCTGCTCTCTGCAGACCATGGTAAAACTGTAATATCACAAACTGTTCTTTTCTCTTTAATCCATTTAAAGGCATGGGGGGATTGAGAATTCTGTGGGCAGCCAGTGGAAGAAGAAAGGTGATCCACGCCAGGTCACTGTGTGTCGGTTTGAAGCAGTCATCCCAGGACAAGAGACTTTTAGAGATTTTTGTGAAGAAGAGAGTTGTGGATTTCAGGCTGGAATTTGATTATCCTTAAAATGAGAACATCCCATGTTTGGCCCATGACTGCAGTATGAAAAGACTGTGAGATTTGCATGGGAGAGATTGTTTTGTTTTTTTTAATTCAGCAGATTTGTTTCCGGGCAGACTGTTTCAAGTAGCAGTTTGGAAACCACGCAGGAGCAGAGAGGAGACCTCTTTTTCCCTGAGTTTAGAGAGACTTTTTAAGAACTCAGATACTGACCAAAAATCTCATCTTTGTTATTCTTTGTGCGAGCTGGGTGCTGGAAGGAGCGGGATGGGGGAAGTGCTGGAAGGGGAGAAGTGCTGGAAGGAGGGAGTGCTGGAAGAGAGGGGAGTGTGTTTTTGTTTTACTTTCTTACTGTTTCTTTTTTCTTTTTAATCCTGGTAGTAATTAACTTTCTTTATATTCTTTAAAGTTTTTGAGCCTGCTTTGCATTTCTCCTAATTCATATCTCACAGAAGCAAATGAGTGAACTAAACCACTACATGCATGCAGCTTTTGATTTTCTTGTTAAAATGTCTGTATATCAATGCACAAATTTTCTCACTTTTACCCTGATCTTTATTATTTTTTAATTTTATATTACAATATTATATATTACCCTCTACCCCATCCCATTGCAGGGGATGTGAGCAAACAGCTGCATTTACCAGGGCTCACCCACAACAAACTTATACGTACATATAAGCTGTCTTTTCAACAGTTAGAGCAATGTTGCTGAAAGAAATTGTGTTCATCACATAATGTTTGCCTGTTTTGCCAGACAGTACAAACATTATGCCATTCTCCCAGGGTTCTTCTGATGCCTAAAGATTTTTTAGCTTTTTAGATATTTTTCATATATTTGTAGCTTTTTAGATTGTTGATACATGGTTATATAGCTCCTGGTATTTTTCCTATCCTTTCTCTTAGATTTTAAAATAATAAGCTAATCCTTCCAAGGCATACTTGGAATTCTGTTTAGTCTTATTCTTAAGAAGAAGAAGCCTGACAAGGACATTTTGTTTTCCACTAGAGCTCAGAAGACATAACAAGAAATGAGGCAAAGAAGTCCCTGGAACAACTCCAGTGGGGCAGAATCAGGGGGAAATTTCCTAACCAACAAATTGGACAATATTTGTTCGATGTACTAATTAACTAACCTTAAAAAATTGTATAAATACTATATCATGTGTGCATATAGCCATACTGTATACCTAAAAGCTTTCAATTAAAGACTTAATATGTTATCATTTTAACACTGTTTGGAAAGGTTTTGTGTTTTATTGCAGGCAACACTTCATTGGGTCACCAGTCCTTGTCACTCAGGAGAAAGGCAGGAAATACTACAGGGCAGTAGTCTTCACTCAGCCAGATTCAGCTAATGAAGTAAAAAAACCCATTAAAATTTGCAGAAAGGAGCCCCAAAAGAAAGAAAGAAATTTGCAGAAAGGAGCCCCAACTGGTTGTTGCCAGTTTGTTCTTTTGTTCATTGCCTTTTCTTAGCATATTGGACTCTATGTTTGAATGTTGTTCTTGACATAGATAACCCATGGGAGCAAGGCTCTATTGAGTGATAATGTTCAAACAAAAAGACATGTAAACATCTGAAATTTGTTTTAAGTGACAAGTAATGATGATAGAATATCACATGAAATCCATAATCACTGCATGAATAAGGTATAATTAAAGCACCTCTCTTTCTCTGTATGTCTCTCAGCTCCATCTGTTTGTCCATCATCCATCCATCCATCAATCCATCCATCTATGATATGTTTAGCATATCATATCATGTGTCTGGTATTTTGATTTTTCTTTCCATCACTAGACAGAGGTCAATACATAATTGTTGTTAATAATCTATATACTTAAGTTTTTGAAGAAGTCTTGTCCAAACAAAATCTGTTAGCTCCTTTTTATAAGATTTTGCTTTGTTGTTGTTGTTAAGAATTTGTCTGGTTCCTTACCCAGAATTTATGTGCTTGCTCTTTGGGGATAGCCGACCTTTTCAGCTACATGATATACTTGACAATTCAGAGCTGCTGTAGCAGGTAATGGTTTCCGAGTCAACAGAACGTTTTACTTACGAAATAGGGTTGTTTTTTTTTTTCCCAGTAAATATCCAAGTAGTATAGGCATTTTGCTAATATGCTAGTGTAATATCAAGTATTTCCTATGGCTTTGAACATTTTTGAAATTTTATGCCATATTTTCTAAAAGAAAGACTCCTATGAACTTCGGTCGGATGATATATTTATAGACAGACCATGGGAAACAGGACTTTTAAAATATCTGATAAATATTTATTTCTATCAAATTATAAACCTTTCTGTACTAGCCTGCCAGGCTCCAGCTGAAGTCTTGGACTGAAGGTTTTCCACACACCTCTAGAAAGAATTTTTTTTCATGTTTTATTTAATTTTTTTAGCTCCGTTTTATGCAGAAGTCACTAAGTCCTGGGTTCTGCTGCCTTCTAAATCACTCTCAGGCAGACACACAAGTGGTCCCTGGATCTCTTCTGATTAAAGGCAATATAAGTTTAAGTGAAGTATGCTGCAATATATAGTAATTTTTGATAGCAGAGCACTGCATTTCAGTCACTATTCCATGCTTCACCTAATTTGAAGAGCCACTAATATTACTTTTAGTGAAGTGGGATAAAGTTATAGTTGGTGCAAAACTTGGCAGCATAGCTTAATTATACTTTTCAAAGATTTAACTTATTCATTGTGAGACTTTGCTCTGTGACAAACGTATTTCCCCAAATCTTACATAAGCCTTTATTAAAAAAATAATAATCTTAAAATGGTCTGGAAATACATAGAAGTAAAATTGTTACAGAATGACATCTATACAGGCCAATGTCTGGAAAAAAATTAAATGCACTATTATTTGCTTTATTTCTAGTAACATCCTGGTTGTTGGACATTAAGGCTCTTGGTTTCATGCTATTGTCTAGTTTGGGGGTTTTTGTATTTATTTAGGTGATCCAGTGAGTGGCTTTTAATCTGATGTAGCTGCAGTAGAGTACATAGCCAAGACCCCTGAATAGTTAATGCTACCTTTTATCCTTTATCATTTTCTTTTATGAGCTAAGGGATTGTTCATTCAAATTCCTCTAATCCTTATAATATCTTGCCCATTATTACAAATCCTAGCTTTTTGGATAGCATCTAATTTCTTATGAATCTCATGAGTACTGGAGGAGTCTTGTTAAATGAAAATGGAGCATCACTTTTTGCCCATTATTTCATTTGTAATTCAGTACTTTAAGTATCAAAACACAGAGACTATTAGCTGTGGATTCAGTCTGCATATTCTAGCTATAGGCTTTTTAATTTTCCAGATATGTGCCATATACTAACGCCTATAACAAGACGTGATGGGCAGTGTGCTATTATTTATTAACTAAACCTTTCTTCCTGGGAAAGGAACTTACTAAATAACAAATTCTATTACAACAGCAGCTAGTGTTATAAGCAATTTTATTATTTTCTTGTGCTCACTTGTAGTTTCAGTAATAATTTTTAGGAATTTAAACTTAGTGATACCATTCCATACATTTTTCCCACTAACCCCATTAACTGATGTCCTGGCATTATCTAAAAGGAAAACCACACTGAGTCTACTGTAGACAGAACTTCATTACCACAGAACCATAGGAATTCTCTCTAATACTAAGATGTAGCTCTCCCTTGCATATTTGCTTTGCACTAGAGAAAGTTAATGGAGATAATGTGAAATGAAATTATTTGTGGTTTTTTGCTTTAATAGTAGTTGTATTTCTTTTTAAGTGGGTAGGGATTAATCTTCTGAAGATTATTAAGGAGAGAAGTGTGATCAATGGCTAGTTCATTAACATAGGCCACAAGTCACCTGTATTTAATTTTCTGTTCTGAAACTATCTCTCTGTACCTCCATTGTCTCTGCTTAACATTAGTGACTGCAAGATTTTCAGATTTTGCCTACACAGTCTTGGGAATTGAATCCCATTCCATTCCTTGTGTAAATAAATACATGACTGAATTTCTGAACTTGAAGGCATCTAGTTGAACTGACATGAAAAAGCAAGGAACTGCAGTATTTCAAAAACCCTGAGATTATAGCTGTATGAAGCAGGAAATTCTGGGGTCCTGCACTCAGAGCTCCCCAGTCTGTAAATGGTTATGCTAAACAGCCCCTATATTTAAATTATTACAGACAGAGTTTCCTGCTGTAAAATAAATAGAGATGTGGTCCCACTGTCTAGAATGGTGCCACTGCAGTGAGCCAGTCCTTTGGGACTGTTGTTTGGGGAAAGGATAAAGAAGAAGGGGGGATGGATGAGAAACGTGAGGGGGTACCAGTGGCTGGGCCATCTTTCGTGTGATGAGGAAACCAAGTGATCTGAGAGAAAACAAGGCAGTACCTAGGTTTTGGGAACAAGGTGCATCTACCCAGGTGGTTCCTTTTCCTACTTGTCTGAAAATTCCTTCTGCCCCTTCTAGCCGTTTTCTGATCTCTCTGGTCATTAGTGCTGGTCTGGCTGAAATCTCTAAATGCATTGCCGGCCAAAGAATCCAAAGGGACAGCAGGCCAACACTGCAATGACACAGACTGTCCATAGCCTGGTTGTGACAGGCATGGAAAGGTGCTTGCAGTGTCGTGGGACAAGTTAAATGCACAGGGGCATCAAAGGATTATGCAGGACTCAGGCAAAACACAGGGTTTTTTCTTGTATGCCTGCACTGAGGAAGGAGAGCTCGAATTTGGGGCTACTTCTGTGACATTTACATTTGCAGCGTAAAGATCAGTTTTACACCAAAAAAAAAAAAAAAAAAGCCTTGGGATAAACATAAATATGGCCTCAGCAACAGGGTAAGAGTAAGGTAAGGTAACACAAGGTAAGATAACGATCTTGACATATACATAGATAGTGTCAGTGTGGTAAATAAAAAACTGGTTTTTCTAGCTGATACATCAAAGTAAAGGGTGATAACTTTTTTTCATGTTGTAAGGAAAAGCATTATATTTCCAACATGATAAGAATATGAATAAATACTGGTTAATGTTTTTTTTGAGATTCAGTGTTTTAAAGATATGTCTCCTTTTTACATGACCTCTTTTACTGAAAATATTTCAACGTGATGAGAAAAGTCATGCTTCATTCTCTTGAAGAGATAGAGAATGTCTTATCATACATCTGGTGAGAGGAGACAGCAGGTTTTTTTAACAGAAGAAACTGGAGAAACTTGCCTTGAAGTGCAAAACCAAACCCAAAACCAAACCAAATCAAGAAAAGAAACAAATCCCACAGTGTCACATCATAAGAAGTAAAAAACAGAATGAGAGTAGTTCAAGCAAAAAGACAAAGTCGGCAGATGAGCACAACTTGGTCATTAATAATTTAGGCTGGACTTCAGACAAAAAATTTCGGTCTCTTGAATAATGACTTTTTTGGAACAGATTGGAGCTGGAACAGATTGGAGCAGAAACAGTGGGAACTGCACAGTACAGTGTAACAATTTAAAATTAAGCTTAGAATAAATTATAGGACCATTTACTTCACTGTAGGATAGAACTTGAAGAACCAGCATGTCAGTTTATGATACTAGAAAATACAACTCTGTGAAGTGCAATTAAATAATGCAATGATCCTATCAGATAGCATTTCAATAGTAGGGTTTTCTGAGGGTAATCCTAACTCCTGGCTTACAATACTTACCTTTTTGGCCAGGAAGGTCTAAAATTTAAGTTTTTTCAGCTTGAGATTGTGTTTTACTGAGTCCTTCTTAAAAATAGTCTAATTAATAAGATTAAAAATTTTATCAATATTTACATTTTCCTAAGTTGAAAAAATTTTGGAAGATAAAAATATCATGAGGATTTTGTCCAGGAATTATCTGGAAAGAAAGCTACTATTAAAGCTCATCCATAAATGAAATTGATAAGTCTGGTGCAGGAGAATACACAATGTGTTTAAAGCACCTTTCTAAACAGTGAATTATGTAACTAACCAACTGGATAACACAGTAAGAAAAATAAAGAAATTTATTTTAAGACATTCTTAAACCATTCCAGAAAACAAACTCCCAGAGCATTCTCTTTCAGTCCATACAAAGTTACAAATATTTCAATATGAATAAATCTTCACTGAATGCTCATAGTCCGCACAATTTTGTCAATGAGAATTTCTGTATGGCAATTAGTTTATCTGATAAGCCCCTTCAATTTAAGTTTAATTTCTATAGTGTATGATAACCATCTCATAAAAGGCTAATAATATTCAGGCTTTTGTCTTCCTTTCTCATTTACACTTGAAACACATTTAATTTTTCTCCCTCTGTAAATGAGAACAGCTGAGAAAAGTGATTTTAGGCTCTAATAGCATAACCTTATGCTATAACCTGACATTATACAATAAATTATCTTTCAGTTCCTAATATAAACTGTTCCAGTTCTTTTTACATAGTAATCCCATCCTCTGTTGTTGTTCTACTCCCTACATGAGTTATTACTTATATTTTTGCACAGCAAACTTCTACTATTTTTATTCATCACGTTGAATACACCAAACCATTATTGTTCATTTAATCAGAAACATTCCTTCAGTCTTATTGTTTATCTTCCCTAGAACCACTTTTTCATCACTTTTTCACCATCTTTGTAAGCCTTTATGTCTAGATTTGCATGATATTAATTCTGTTAATACTCGTCCTGTGTAATATTATGTCAAATATTAAACTGAAACAGAATTATTTCCTATATCTTTCTTCCTAAAAGTATTTATATGAAAGAAATTCATGAGGTTGCACAATCCAATTTTATCATGTGTTCCTTTAACTATCCATTTGATTACATGTTTTCTTGATCTCTTCTTCAAAACTGATCCTAAAGCTTTACACATCTTAGCTACACAGGTTTTAATAGGATTAGAAAATAGAAAAGATGGGATTGACATCTTAGCAAATGTGTGATTGCTACCTCTTCTGATTTAATAGACTTATTAAAAATCCTTGTCATTACACTTGTGATTTCCTGTGGCAGCTCTCCTTATTTAGAAATGGAGATTATCCTTCCTTTCTCCACCTCTGCTCTCTTCATCTTGTCACCTGAACACACTTATGTCCTCGAGTTTTCTTTTTAAGTTAGGTGCAATGATTCAGTTTCTACAGACTATTGTAAATTATGTCAACCCAGGTTTCAATTTTGCAGGCATAATTTTGTGCCTACAGGTAAAACCAAGAATACATACTTGCACACAACCGTATCTATCATGTGGATATCTATTTATGTAACTTGCAGGCTTTATTGACTGCCAGTACAAAACTGCACCTAAGGTGATTCTTTGGAAAATATGGATCTTAATGACAACTATGCAGGAGTAAAGAAATAAATTTGTTATTTTATAAGAATTATCATTTCCTCTACATACCTAACATTTCTTTGACTTCTAACATATGGAAATAATTTTTTTCTGTTGCTGTAACAGACAGATGATGAGTCAGTCAGATGGGGTACAGTCACAAGCAGAAACTCCCACAAGTTCAGCTGTAAGAAAGGTTCATGTAAAATAATCCTACTTAAACCTAGCACACTCATATTGCACTGAAGTCTATGGATTAGTGTTCTAGGATTTGTTTCCTATGGGCATAATAGAGACATCCCACCTGTCAAGAAAGGATCTTATAGAGATTAAAAAAAAATAGCATTAAATGTTTTATAAAAATCCAATAGTAAAGCATTATTCTGTAAGAGGGGAAAGTTCAGAAAAAAAGATTTAGCTTTTGCAGAGAATAATAAATCCAATTTCAGCTGATGGCATTGATAAACTAATTGTCGACAATAAAATAATGTCCATCAGGAGGATTGTGTAAGGACTGATTGGGTAAGGACTTCTTTCATGTTTTTTTTTCGTACCTGGTTTTATGTGCTACTGGTTATCTGAAAAAGAAAAGGTAGAAAATTGAATGGTTATAGATTTTTAAAATGTCTTTATAAACTAGAATATAACTATTATATTACCTATCTAGGAAGATGAGGTCACCAACAGAGAGACTAAAATGAAATAAAAAGATGCTGATGTATTCACAATGAGGTGATAATTTACTTCATGTACATGAAGTATGTTGGAAACATTACCACCCATTTGGGCAGCATGGTTTCTCTAAATGCTTAGCAGCTTTAAGTAGAATTCAGACTTAGTCTTGTCACATTCATGTAAATGTTGAACGTACTGTACAAGAAAACATCAGATTTGAAGTCTGAAGTCAAATGCTATATAACCTCTATCTGAACTTTTCCTTGTGAGATATTACTTTCAGTCACAGCACTATGAGTGCTATAGTGCTTTAGCTAACACAAGCTCTTGAGTACACTCAAGCCAAGTCTGAAGATCCACCAGCTATAGCTAACTTTTACGATGAACTTTGAAGATTAATCACAATCATGAAAGTTTTCTCCCACAGCACATTCTTTTAGCTGGTTCTCATGTCCTCTTCCAATTATTTCTTGGCTGAACACCAATTCGTAGTTTCAGAGGGCATGTACTTTCTTATATTTCATTATTGCTATTGCTTTTAGGCTAGAATTTAAAAAAAAAAAAAAAAAAAAAAATTCCTGAGATAATGTACCTGAAAAATGGATTTGCTTCCTGAAAGGAAAGATTTCACCATCAGGCACTGAGTACCTAATTTGAGGCAATGGCAATTTAATTACTAAAATTACAAAGAAGCTTCAAGGTGCAACTGAAGTCAATACAAGAACTTCTGTAAACACATGAAGTACAAATACAATGAAATGTTGAATGATCTGATAAAATAAAACATGCCCAATCTGACTAGAGCAGTGAATATGAGTACCTAGACAATGAAAACCTTCAGTGCTGTGCCCTCCCTCTGAGGAACCCAGTACAGTCAGGTATTTAAAGGTCTGTGGCTGTACAGTCAATCAAGCATATGCATGCATTAAGAAGAAGCATGTTAAAAGGTTGATAGATTCAGTGACTAGGGCACTGGCTTTGAACTCTTAAGGCCCAGTGTTAGTTCCAAGTGTTCTTTTTTCTCTTCAACTCAAAAAGTATTCAGGTTGCAAGAACTCAGTACATTCAGTATTCAGTTTATTTCTTCTGTCATAAAAATAAAAAAAAGGCAAATAAAAAATGTTATTCGCTACAAAAATTATTTCTTGTTCCATCAAAAAACTGAAAAAACATAGACTGAAACATTAGATTTCATACAGAAAGTTAGTGGCCAGTTAAACATCACATCTGAACCTCCTTGTCGTCATTCTAGCGATAGCAGCAAGAATCAGCTGCTTGTCAGAATCAGTCCCTTTATTTCCCCCCACAGTGAAGGAGAAGTTGAAAGCATCCTACAACAAAGAAAGAAGGTTCAAAAGGTGTATACAGTGCTGCACGTAAGTAATCTCAGCACTAAAAGCGTGGTGGTGTTCTGCAGAGAAGTAACCTGACTTAATTTATATCCTGGTACGTCAGTGAATGCTGTGTGGCATTCCCTGTGCCACTGCAGGGACATAGCTGAACCAGACTGGATATTGCTCTCCTACACTTCTGTCACACAGTTCATATAACACAGGAGGAGAAGCTTTTTAAAAGCCTAGAAGACAGTATGAACAATACTTTTATTCTTCAGTAACAACATAAATTAAGTTGTAAGAGAAACATTTTACTTTTTATAAAGGGTGGGCTTTCTTCATAAGTTTAGTCTTATTTTCTTTCTTGACTGTGTCTAATATTTAAGGAAAAGGTTGCACAAAAGGTACCGTATTGCAACAGAATTTTCCTACCTACTCTTAGTGTTTCAGAATAAACAGATGCAGAAAAATGTTTACTTAATATATTCTAGGTGCATCATTCTAGGAATGCACTTATGAGCTAATGAGCATTCATGAAACATTTCTACTCACAAATAGTTCCTTTTTTAATGCTGCTTAATAATGTTAGACAGTAAAACTATCCTTAAAATTACACTTTATATATAACGAATAAATAAAATGAGTGTCTTGTAATGGTAGTGTAGTTTTTATAGTTACAATAACTGCTTTATTCATTTGCAGCTCTGCCATTTATAACTTATGTAGCCACTGTAACTCAGTGAATATGGCTTCATCTATAGCCATCAATCTTTTCTGGGTTATTTTGTTCTTTTTTCTCATTTTATGAGATGTTACTCTAGTGAAGCTGTGGCTGAATTACAGGAGGCACCTTTTTTTTCCTTCTGATATTCCATTTAAGATCTTTACTCTGTTTTGGACATGAATTTAGTCTATCAGATGGTGAGTGCTTATGAATAAGTTAATAATATTTAGTAAGACACCTTTGAGGTCTTTTTTTTTTTTGATTTTTAACGTCACAAAACATCACTCTTTCCACTAGTCTTCATTACTCAGCAGGATTTCTGTAGACTGAATAATCAAGTGTTTAGATGAAAAATTAAATTTAAAATTCAAAATCTTTATATGTTGAGAAATAATTCCTTAGAGAAAGTTGAAGAGTTTCTTAGACGAATTTTAGTACTATCCATTGTCCCAATTATCCCACTCTGGTGACCACTCTTGTGACCACTCCATGGAAGGAATTAGACACTTACTAGCTTTATGCATTAATAAAGTTTTTATTAATATTATTACAAGTAGTACAGCATTTTTGTATTTTGCAACCAAAATGTTTTGACCACCATGTTTTTGGCATACGAGTACATGACACATAGTTGTCTTGTATATATATCACAGTTAATTTGATTCACAGAAATTGATTCTCACATGCCCTGGAATCAAGTACTGTCCTTTAGGAGAGTGAGAGGATATTGGATACTTGATATCTATCCTCTGCTTAAGACCGTTTACACTCCAAGATCAATGTCAAGGATGGAAGCATAAACGAAGAAATAACAGGTCTAGATCATGGTTCTAAAACAAACTCACCATATCTGTTGAAGGTTTTCCTTTTCAGCAAATGCAGAGAGAAAACAACAAAGAAAATTCCACAGAAATGTGAAGTAATTCAGTAATTTATTCACAATTCAGTAAGAGATTTTCTATTTGAATAAAGAACAGAAAATACCTCTTCTTTTTGAGCAAGTAATGTGCAAAAGCAATAAGATGGCAAAGAGAATGACAGATACTTGTCTACCTTTAAAAATCTGATAAATTTGATAGGTAAGCATGACATTGTCAAAAATGTGAATCATCTGCAGTTACCATAAAATGATAAGAGCTGAGGAAGATAACTTTATGCCTTGGGATATGAGTGATAACTACTAAATCACAGGAGGAAACTTCTTTCCTAGTTACTATTCTGATGAAGTAGGTGCAATGTCATTGTAATTACGTATCACATTTTATCAGCTGCTGGACATCTGTAAGGACGCCAATCCAAACACCTACTATTTAGAAAACTGACAAAAAGAAATTTTTTGAGAGCCAGAACCATGGTGAAATCATTAAGAATTAGTGCTGCCTCAAACGTGTATTGTTCTGGTCTTTCTAACTTGGTATTCCACGAGATGTAGTCTCCAGATCGGAAAATACAATCATTAGTTTTTAGATCTTTGTCTAGACCTCCCATCCAGGCTATCTTGTGTGAATATTTAAGGAACCACCCCTAAAGATCTGCTGAAAGATGCGTATAAAGCTTTGTCTTTGTATTTCCTCTGATGCTCCCAAGACAGAGTGGGTATTGTGCAGAACAGTTCCTCTAACCGCACGTTCCTCATTCCATTTGCCTTCCTGTCAGGGTGCAGGGGGATGCTCCACAAGGAAAGCCAGTCTGTGGCCACAGCCCTGGCAGGGCTTTGCCCCACCAAATGGGGAACAGGCCAGGGAACCTACGCAGAGTCAAGGTGGGGACAGCACTGGGACTGGGGACCACCACACGAGGTGAGGTAGGGTCAGGTCCAGGGTCAGCCTGGGACCTCCAGCCATGGAGCCCGTACTGCTGGAGGCAGGGCTGCCTGCCACATGGATCAGACTGTTTATGCCGCTGGGCCCAGCAGCAGGAAGCCACTACAGGCAAACCCCAGCTGAGGCTGCTCAGGTCAATGGAGCCTTGCTGAAGTCCTCAGGTCCCTGAGACTTTGTAGAATCATGGAATGTGCTGGGTTGGAAGATGCCCATCTGGATTGTTGGGTCCATCTCCCAGCCCTGTGCAGGTCACCCTAAGAGTCACACCACGTGCTGAGAGCATTGTTCAAACACTTCTTGAGCTCTGTCAGGCTGGTGCTGTGATCACTTGCCTGGGGAGCCTGTTCCAGTGCCCAGCCACCTTCTGGGTGACAAACATTTTCCTGATATCCAACCTAAACTTCCCCTGACTCAGCTTTGAGGTCAAATAAAACAAGTACTAAAGATCATTTTTATGGTTATCTTTGCTGATTTTCCCCTAAGCAGCATTGACATAATTCCATTTTTTTGGCTGAGATAAAGGCATTTTAGACTGCATTACTGTGGTATATAATTAGGGGTTTTTTTTGAATTTGTGAAAAGGGAGCCCAAAAAGGTGAATCTGTGGTTTTAATCAGCTTAGAACTGCCCTTGACAGGCAGTGCCAAGAAACTATGAGTTCTGTACATAACATGGACATACAAATGCATGTACATGCACACATACATACAGACACACACATTTCATTCATAAAAGTAAAAAGTTTACTTCTTAAAAAGTATAAGCTGGCAGGTTAGATACATACTGTTTCAGCTTTGTGGAACAGTAGGGAATGGAAAATAGGACTATCTCTGTTCTTCTTTCCCAAAAGCTAATAGGTATCCATTGTTAACTTTCATGAGACCAAAACATCTGCACCAACCAAATGCATTTTTAGGGTCAAGTTCCCAAGGAAAGTAACTACCTGGGCAGTACATGTTTTTTTTTAGTCTATTGCAGGTTAAAATACAGTAGTCAGCTGTGACTTAGTTAAATCTCTTAATTTGTTTTGATAAGTAAACTGTATAGGCATGATTTTGTTGTTAGTTTCATAATTGAGATATTCTCTTATGCATTTTGGCTGAGTGATTTCTCACTGTGCTTCATTTACAACTGCACAGCCTCTAGAGTCTGCAGAAATCAGATGTTCGTGCTTCTGTTTCATCATGTGTTGCTTGTAATTAACTTTTATTGTCAAAACCTGTCAGACTCATGACTATCTTCTTGAACCAAAAATTATATTTGACACTTTTAAACCAAAATTAATCCTTTAAGTGATTTGTATTAATCTGGCATAGGACCAAATCCCCAAGAGGTTTAAGTAAGCATAAAGCTGTTGACTTCAGTGAATAGATGGTAATTTACATCAGCCAAGAATCCAACTGAGATAGCCTGGCAGCACTATTTTGAAAACACTTGATTGATTTGAAGCATCTACACTCTTATGAACTTTTATTTTGCAACATACATGTTGCATATGTTCTGTAATTAAAATAGATGTAAAAAAAATACATATGGTAGTACTTATTTTTTTTCACTGGCTTACTCTGAATATCTTAGACACAAATCAGGTTTTTAATTCAGTTGTTTGCATTAAAGTGGAAATCTGTGGCTTTAGATCTTTTGGGTTCAGAAGTTACCTACTCCTTAACTGCAGCCACTCATGCCTGTAGGGCCTGGTCCAACTCATACTTGTTGATCTCAAAGTAATTGTTACACAGGAAAATCCTAACTGTCCTTAATGAAGGGCTATTCACTGGGGATCTCTGTGATGGAAAAGCAAAACTTCTCCAGCCTGATGTACAGCTGTGATCATGTCTACCTGCTGTTTTTTGTTACTGTGACCTTAAAATGTCTCTTCCATGTCCTAGAGAAAAGGAGCAATAACTTTCTCTGCTTATACTGTGACATCTGGTGCACAAGAGAGAGTGGTAACAAAATGACCTTTAAAGCTTTTTGCTTTCAGTAATAGGTTTTTTTTTGGGGTGAAAGAGGTTTGCACCATCTGTCAAAAGTGTTTCCTACCCATTTTAGGAGTACCAGCAATTTTTAATAGAATGAACTTACTATGATCAAGCTGTTCTATTTCCCTTAATTTTTTTAGGTGATAAAAAGAATTAAATAAAAAATTATAATGATGCATATAAATTTCTTCCATTTCCTTTTTTTTTTTTTTTTAACCCAGGGTATTAGGGCAATGGGGCATGAAATTTCAGTAATATCTCTTCATCAAAATTGGCTGATCAACAATTACAAGGTAGTCACTGCTTTTGAATATTGCCAAGAGATTTGTGTAAGTCTGTGGTTGAAATCTCTTCAGCACTGCCTGAGCATGAGGAAACAAGTGTTTAAGCATTGATTCTGGATTACAGATAATGAATGTCAGCTATTATGGGCAGAGAGAAGAAAGTCAATTAGAAAAAGTCAAATGCAAAGGATCCCCCACACAGATAAGATCTAGAAGGAAAGGGATACTTCAAAATGTTGCTTAATTCAGAATTTGCCTCCACAGTCTTTTATCTAAGCTTCTCTGCTGAAGGAATTATCTTTATTTGGGATTTCTGCTTGTTTGTAACTCCCTGACAGATACTTACAATAGGTTTGAGGCTCTTAAAGAGATAGAGACAACACCTTTCCTCTGATGGAAAAGCAAACAATTAAGGTCAGCACACTGTGCAATACTGAGAAGAGTTTTGCAGACAGCATGTATTGAGGTTTATTTCTACAGCAGATGAACAGTAGTGCTGGGAAGCAAACTCTTCAAATGATTACTGGCCTTCAGAAGCATCAACATGATACATTTTTTAACATGATATTTTAGAATTATGTTGGAGGAAGGGGAAGTATGGTTAGATCCTTACAAAACCAAAAATTTCCACAAAATGTTGAAATGGTTTAAATGACACAAACCTCGCCTAGAAAATGCAAGCTGCTTTTTCTACTAATTGATTTTTGGTACCGTACATTAGAGTCCTGGTTGGAGAGCAAAACATGTCACAGACAGTAGACCAAGCTGTTTTTTCCAGCAAGGTCATTATTATAAATCAAACAGAGAGCTCTTCAAACTACATAGAATTAATTTTAAGAGTGGGGTTTTTTCATGTTTTTAATCTGAGGATCTCTCCATAGTAGGTAAAGACAGACTTTGAAAGTTTGTTTACCATAGAAATAAAACTGGTAATTAAGCACTTGACTGAGGCCCTGATCTTTTGAAGTACATAGCATGTAGGATATACAATGATCATTTCTACAGAAAAACATGAATTCAAAAACATCTCTCAGGCTTGCTATATTTTTTTCCAGATTGATTTTTAATTCATACCTGAATAATTTGGGACGACTGAAATGAATTCTTCAGGTTGTGGTGGTCTCTTTTCACACTGAAACATAGCTTGCCAGCCACCATGTAAGTAAACATCCAGAAAAATTTGTATCTCTGAGTAAATAAGCACTGAAAACATGTCATGTTTCACACATCATCATTTAGTACACATATTTCTAGAGAGACTGCTTTCCTACAGCAACTAGTCCACTCACAGACATACCATATTTTTCTGCTTTGGCATTTTCTGCCTGCTTCTACACTTTTTCTAGCCATATCACTGAAGGGTTAACTTACTTTTTACCCTCCTCTTCCTCTGCATTTATCTCACTTGAAGCAGCTGCGATAGTTGCAGTGACCCTACAAGTGAAATGGCAGGCAGGCTCCTCCGAGATTGCATTAGCACTCCGTAAGCAGCTGCTAGGGGAACACAAAGACACAGTGCACTCTATATATCTTTTCCCTGAGTCTCAGAATATTTTCTGTATGATAGCCTCTTTTCCAGCTGGTTTGAGAACTGGAAGTCCCAAGGCAGCTCCAATAACTATGCTCATGGGCTGATAGGCCTATTCATTGAACTATTAGCAGAAGCATTAATTTCTTTGACCGAGTGTTAGAAATTATAATAAATCTGACTGAGACTACATCTGATAGTGATTTGTGAAGCCTCTCATTTTGAATATATTAGTCTAAACTGTGTCTGATGAAATAAGGAGGAAGAAGTAAAACCATCTTTACTTAAAACAATATAAATATTTCACTGCAAATGTCCTGCTTCTAGACAAAAAGTAATTCAAAATACACACATACATGCATGTATATAAAATTGCACCTCACAAGAACTCACAAAGACTGGTTTGTCAGTTTTATTTTAAAGGAGAGAATAATTGTTCATAATAGTGCTAAATAAGTTGTTTTCATTCTGGAAAGTTAACTACTCAATTTCTATGTTTGAAGCAGAATATCAACTACAGACTCCAGGGGAATGTTGTCTGCTTCTTTTCATCTTCAGCAGATGAATCTTGCCTATGGTGCTTGATTCATGACTCAAGAGAATATAAAATGCTACTATAAAATAAAAGATATCTACAATGAAAATACAGTTATAGATTATTGCACAGAACTGTGATGCTCTTCAGAGGGCTTTATAGAATAGAATCTTCAAATTCCATCTTTTTTTCTGCAATGAAAAGCAAACTCATAAGACTTTTAGTTGACTTATAACAGAATCAATCATATTTGGAAAGTTTGTGCATGGGCTGTTTAGTCTTTTGTTCCTTAACTTTATGCTTCTGAGAGACAGATCCTCGGATATTTTTAAATATCTTAGCTGAGAGTGGAAAAATATAAGGCAGGATTACAAGACCAGAAAAACTGATCAAATTTCAAATTCAGATCTAATTTCTTGTACCAATTAGGGCTAGCCAAAGATGCTTTAGAGGATGACTAAAGAAGACTGTAGTAGCCAGCATGAGAGAGTCTGTCCCTCCCTTTACTTTCAATCCAGTGTTAAGCAGGAGATTTAAGCCTGAAAATTAAAAGGAGACAGGAGATTTAAATAAGAAAATTTAGCAATCCCCACCAATTAGTTCTACAGGTATTGCAATTAACTCTGTAGACTGTGCCCCATTATTTCTCCATATATCTAGTCCCCAGTTTTCTTTGTTCTGCTCACTTTCTCTGGCAATGGGTTCTGCATATTTTTGAAAAGTATTTTTTATTAATTTCCTCCTCTTTGCTTTTCAGGTCTACCATGTGGTCCCATTGCTCTTGTGTTATTAAAAATGAGAGCAAGCAAAGTCTGCCCTAAGCAACTTCACATGTTTTTGAATAATTTTCTTTTTTATGCACCTATTTCCTTGGCTAAGTGACCCTAATCTTCTGTCTCCATTTTCATACAAGTGTTTTGTCAATTTCTGCCTAACATCTATTCACTCACCTGTGGTGTGGTAATGATTTTCTTAATACAGGACAATTGGTCCTCAAACCCATATGAAAGGTAAAATCTCATTATCATTTCATTTAGTGTTACTGCAGCCATTTCCTTATTATTGACTACTGTTTATTACATGCTCATTTCCGCACAGCAAACACTGAGGGCTTTTTGCTGTTGTTTTTTAGACAGGCCCTGCTCTTTTATTTGGAACAGATGAGCACATTAATATTCAATACTTCAGACTTAGGAATATGAGCAGTTTTTTGCTTTGTATGTTTTTCTCCTTTTGTTTAGAGATTTGAAGTTAGGCAGGAAAAACCCTTGCTTTAGTCTTAGCTGCAGAAGTCCTTCTCCTGTCAGCCTTACAGCACAGTAATGCCTCTGTCTCACAAGATGGGCCAAACACAAAGTATTGCAGGTCTTCTGTTCAGAGAGTCCATCCCAACAACATAAAGAAAGGACTGCTAAACCAGTAGAGTTAGAGTTTGTAGCAAGCCATTTATAACAAGTTAGAGTTGTAGCAAGCTTTTTTATTATTATTAATTTGAGTTCTTTATTTTTCTTTTAATAGCATTTCTTTAGTAAGAGAAAGAGACTGTTGCCAGCTGGTGATACAGATAATGTAACTTTGAATAATAATGACTTACACTTGGTCAAATTTATATTCCTTTTGAAAGATTTGATGAAGATATCCATAATGTCCAAAGTCAGACATGATGAGAGAATAATTTACTCATACAATAAGAATATAATGAAGCCTTCAAAATCCTCTTGCAGAGAGGTTGTCTGTGTGAAACAGATGAAGAAAGAATTCTGTGACCCATCCTTGCAAAAAATCCAGGAATCCAAACTGTCTTAAAAAGTCTGGTATCAAAGAGTATTTCTGTTCTCTTTTTCCTAGAGTGTGACCAGTATTTAAACACTTTGCTTAGTATAGGTAAGGTCAGCAGATACACCATTAAGGTGTTACACTTAAGGGTGATATGTGTTTCTAAACATGTCCCAATAACCCAGGTTACATCTGTGGCAAGACAAGAGAAAGCACCACGAAAACATCAAGCCAGGCTGTTTGCTTACTATCTTTAACCTCCTCATCCCAACCACTGCAGTTCCTCACCCTGTCTACCAGCTTGATAAAGCAGCAGCACCTACAGGGTCTCCCTCACCTGTGCCATGCCAGAATCCCAGATACCTCTAAGGTCAATACACAACGTGAGGTGCTGAAACATCTGTCCCCTGATTCATTTGATTTGGGGAGTGGTAGGGGGAGCATTTGGGGTGGAGGCAAATGCAATTTCTATGTATTCGTATATGGGATTTCTAGGAAAGACTGGAGGAGAGATGTAAACAGACCAGAATCTTGGGACTGAATCTGAAAAAAAAAAACAAAAGGTAAAAAAAAAATGTTTCTACATTTACATTTCACCTTAAAATTAAGAGTGCAAAGTAAAACTCCAGGGAAACATATATATATCTACATAGCTATATCTATAATTATCTATCTATCTATATATAAATATAGAGATTTGTAACAAATCCACAGTTGTTTATTATACAGTGTCATTCTTTGCTGAGAAAGTGTCTCTAGCCAGCTTGAACTCCACAGTTCATTCCACAGAGATAATTTATAAGTTGTTTACATATGTCCAATAGTGTTTAAAGGTAAAAAAGAGACAGACCTTAAGGTTTTAGAGGTAGAACATGTTTTGCTTTCTGTTCCTGCATAGTTTGACAGGTATAAACTGAGTTGATATAATTTTCATTTTGTGAATAATGAAATGATAACTATAAGCCCCTGGCAGAAGTTTATTTTTAAATAAATTGGATTAATTATATAGCAATGACATGAGTTATCAGCATAAATAATAGTTATTATTCTTGGAGTATACTGAATAATGAAAGTGAGAATAATTATTTTTCCTAAAGTGATGTCTCCAAGTCAGGATGGAAAAAAAATTAAAACCAAAGACAAGTGACTGACAAGGAGTTGTAAACCTCCCTTTATACTAATATTGCAAGACAAGACAGTCTCTCAAGCCTAATCAATCACAATGTAACACATGATAACAAAAGTAGCTATTATGACAAAAGAACATCTACATGACAATTATTGACCTTTCCAAGCCCATTAGATTGTTATTAAGAAAATTGTGATGTACATCTAGGAAATATAAACCTCCTATTTTTCCAAAGTGTTATTCAAAGATGCATTTGTTTAGACAGACATTATTAAACTGTCTGTTCCTATGCCAATAATTAGCAAGCTAACAGGAAAACTCTACAAAAAACCTTCACACAGACTTGGTTACTGTCAGGTTGTCACCGAGCAAATAAACCATGCTACTCAAAATACCTACCCCTGCAACTCAGCCACCATGTATGGGTTTGGGAGCTGATCTAATGTTCCTTGTGGCAGTCAGTAACACATTCTTACAATAAAAAGACCGTGTAGATTTTAATCATATACATGGTCTTTGATCTGCACAAACCCAAGGCAATTTGAAAACTAGCTCTAAAGCCAAACTTCTATATTCTTAGCAAGTAGCACTTTGTTGAAAGTATTGCTATCAGCTGAAGCTCAAGAATTGCTAGATGTATATTTCATGTCCAGCTGAAAGCCTACTCAAAAGTCATAGACTTTATTATAAACTTGTGCAAAAGATGCATATCCAAACATTTGTGGGATCAGTATTGATATTGCTGCTTAAAAATACTTCTAATAATGTCTGTCAAATTACAATTTTTTACCACCATCATCTTTTATCAATACTAGGAAAGTTATCATCACCTTTTCTTTAGAGATTCACATGATATGTGAGAAGGTGCTTTACAGACCATAAGAAAAATTAAATACCCTCTCAATTAAAAAATACTCAAGAATCACTGATTTATACCAGGAAATTAATAAGAAACATTTTTTTTCCTTGACAGCAATTTATAGTAAGAGTGGTTTTCAATACATTTTATAGAGAAAAAGATATCACTTCAGTCAATGGTAGATGATCATCTTGCAGGTCAACATATGCTTGCATGGCTGATATTGCAGTCAGGGCTTTGACTTTCATGACATCTCAGAAATGAGGGCTGTTGGGAAGAGATTAAATGCAACTGAAAAAAAAAAATTGAAAATCAATCAGTTCAGATCAATCTACACAAGCTGGAAAAATTAGGTGAACCCTAGTGGAGACAAAAGTGAAAAGGTTGAATAAATCCACGTGGCAATATGGGCTGGGCTCTGCCTGCCTAAGCAGAAGTGTTCTGATCACATGATCCCAAAAACTCTTTTCCAGTCTAAATTATTCTATAAACCTAAACAACCATAACAGCTGAAAAAAAAAGGTACAATTTGACAGAGAGGATGAGGGGAAGAGCCACTGTATGTTATTGGTATACTTTAAAAAAAATTACACAAAATATTATTTATTCTTTTCTCCTCATAGGATTAAAATTATCTGTAAACAATCTCCCTGTCACTGGATTTTATTTAACTCATTGTTTATAGGTCTTAACTTGTCTTCAGCAACTCTTCAGATTTAATTAATTGCCTTGTTCTTGTCATGAAATCAAATTAGAGTTTTCACAAAATAGTTTTTTATTATTCTAAACGATATCTTCTTTATTCTGAAATTCCAGTAGGTAGTTTCCATTCTAATGGCTCCCAACAAAAAATAGACAAGAGTAAATTTTAAATCACTTTTTTCTAATTTCTTAATTACCAGCTATTTGGTAATAGCTGGTAATTGATCAAATTGATCAAATCCTGCTGGGATTTGATCCGAACAAGACTCTATGTAGAGTCAAAGGAAAAGTCTTATAAATTAGGCAACTTGTAAGATTGGATTAAATATGCTCAGGGAATGGGTGTTCAGTGATTGCTAGAGGGGGATCATGAATAACTAGCTACTAAATTTCAAATTTCTACACAGATAATCAAAATTCTTATAATGCTTACTCCTTTGTTTACTGTAAGAAATGTAATTCCAATCTTGGGGGCCTAAAGCAATACAAAACCGTGATAAAAATATGCCCACGCATTGTGTGGACTGAGGAGTGCAATATTTATGTTGGAAGCTATGAACCAACTGGCAAGTACTAAGATTAAGCATTAAGCATTTGCAAGTTTTTCCTTTTGTACCTCCGTGGGCCTGTTATAGTGTGGAGACAGCAGGCCTGTCATGGAGGCCTTCATGGCCTTCCCTGGAATCCTGAAGTTTGCCAGAGAGACATACGTGACGTTGGTGACAGCTGCCCTGTGTCACCCGGGCATCCCTCCCTGGTGACCAGGTGGGTGGTACACGGCTGCTGCCACCCACAGTGTCTGGGGTCTGGAAACGTGGCAGCCAAGCAATGAAGGGTCATTTTATATGTGAAGGCACCTGCCTGTGGCTGTGTGTGTTACCATGTTAGGCTAGAATCTGCTTGCACACAACTAAAGCTTTCCTATTAAGATTAGAAATTATAATTACTAGACAGTTTTTACTTAGAAAAGGGACAGTACAAGTCAATATTCCTCATAGCCATTCAAACACCACTTTCTGTGCAAATTGACCTTTTGGTTTCAGAGCTTTGATTACCCTGTGAAATGGAGGTATCAAGGGCAAGGAGCTTATCAGATGGCTTAATGAGTCCAGATAGCACTGTGCAATTTGAGTCTCAAAAGCAGTATAAGTGCATTAGTTTGGCACAAAGCAGAGTGAGGACAGTGTCAGGCAGCTCCTCATACTGAGGCCTTTTAACCAGTTCCAGACTGACTAGTGAGGGTCATTCCTGACAAACCATGTGTCTATAAGATCAGTTTGCTAACCTGCACTGCAAAGACACTTCTAAAATATTTTAAAAAACCCAAATCCACATGTCTATTTTTTTTTTTTCTAATTTTGAGGAGCTTTTCTCTTTTCCAAATGGGCACATTTGTATGAAATTACACATAATTGTTTCCCTCACTTGTTTTAGAATTTCCCATTGCTAGTAAGTATTGCTGAGCAAGACAGGTTTCTGCCAAATTCTAACACTGAGCACTGACTGCACTGAACAGCAAATTTCTCTGTGGAAAGCCAGTACAAACAACTGCAAGTAGATGACTCAGATGAAGGCATTACAGGAATGCAGCTTAGATCCAGGGCAAATCTGAAGGACTTCAAACAACCTGGTTGGCCTGATTCCTTGTTGTGAGTACAAATTTATTGCTTTTTGTCCCAGACTACTCTTAGTTTTGTTTCTTTATGCAAATGAGTCCTCTTATTTGTACATGAAATTTTATTTCACTGATTCAGTACACCACTAGCCAATATGAAATCCAGGTCCAAGTGAAGACTTGGTGAATAAAATTATCCAAGTAGTAAATCCATTCATTCACACATTTGATGAATAATGGTTATATATCAAAACTCAAAGCACTGATATCCTGTGGTTATGGATACTGTGCAAAATACCCAAATAGAGTAAGAGAAAAAGAAAATGTGAAAAAAATATTTGAAGTACTTGCATATGCCTGAGAAAGAATAGAATTTAATGGGTATTTCCCATTTAGAAATACAGATGTTTTCCCATAACAGTTTCTGAACTCATGGCAGCCCTGTATATTGACAGTGCTTGTTGTTGATACCTTCAGATTTTATACATCTATTAGAACAGAAAAGGAAAGGTATTTCTTCCTGCACGAGTGGAATATACTCTTATTGCAACTGACCCAATTTGTTAGTGAAAACAGATGCTCTCTGTGGGTTAGCAATGTCAGAAGGGTGCAAATGTGTCGGAGGGAGAGCTATTTATTGTAATATAAAACATAATTTCAAAGAGTAAAATAATAGTAGTAATAACAATAGTAATAGTAATAATAGAAATGCAGTCTGGGTGTCAGTGAAAATGTCTTGGCATAGAATATTCACCTACAGTTAGTTTGAGAAACCATATTTTCTGGCACATTTTAAAAACAGATAAGAGAAGGAAAGACAATGGTAAATACAAGATAGCAAATATTCAGTAAATACTTCCTTGGGAAAAAGTTCTTTGTAGAAAGAAATCATTTGATCCTTTTCATCACTGAATTTAACCTTTCTAAACATGAAGATCTATCAGGATGTTTTCTGCAAATCCTGAAAGCAAGAGGCTACAAGAAATTAACATTTTTCAGATGTATTTTTGACACATGCTTTCCAAGCTGATGTAGGAAACTGTGGGAGATGGACTGGAACGTGACAGTTGCAGTGTAACTGTCAGGATCTAACCAAAAACCACAGAAGGAGACACTAATGGCTGTGAGCCACATTCCTCAGAACAGCTTCAACCAGTCTGCACTAATAACAGAGCAGATACCCCTCGATGGTGGCACTGTGCTTAATTTATAGAGCACCTACCACATGTAATAGGTTACTGCTATCACCTGCAATAGTGAAATCAAAACATCTAGGCTGACACAGACAGATTTGTATCCCCACCTCCCCACTTTATAAATAGCAGCCAAAAGAGCTATAAGCAGCTGTCAACATGAATCTTATTCATCTGTCCAACAGCTAGCACTTTTCATGCCACTGAATATCTAAATGGGCAGGTTCTGCTCCTGTGAAGCATTTAAAAGAATTTAAAGAGGTTGTCATTCTGACACTTTAGATCAGAACTTACTTGTTATTTATACTGTGTGCATTAGGGCTTGTGCTTGTGTGTGTATTTTAGTTCTATCTAAACACTGGCAGACTTTTTACCTCACTCAGCTTTTCTGAGTTTCTGTTAAGTGAATAGATGATTAACTTCTCTCTGGAAGACTTTGCGAGCCAGCTTCCCTCCACAGAAAAAAAAAATATGACCAACTTACAAAGAAAATTGTGTATTTACTTTTTGAAGTTTATTTATTCATTTTTTATGGAAGAATTAATATAATCATGAGTCCCAACATATCAATACCTGATACGTATTTAAGGACATTGCACTCACAATAGACCGTGGATGTTTCAACAAATGGATTGCCACAATCTTTTATACTATGTAAGGATGTCAGTGTACAACTCCTTCCTTCTTCTTTCCCCCAGCAGTGCTGGTTGTGACCAATGCAATCATTGTCTTTTAGGTGTTTTTCAATACTCACAGAATAATCTTCTCCATAAATTTACCAGGCACTGAAGTGAGACTGACAGTCCTATAGTTTCTGGGGTCCTCCTTCTTGCTCTTCTTGAAAATCAGGATAATATTGTCCAGCTTCCAGTCATCTGGGACCTCTCAGGATTCCCAAGACTGCTGAAAAATCATTGCAAGAGGTTTTGAGAAAAAAATATCCAGTGCTTTGAGGATCATTGGATGAATACTATCAGGCCCCATAGATTTTTACGGATCCAGCTGGAGCAGCAGATCCAATTTCAGGGTCAACTGGGACTTGATCGTTCTCATGGTCCTCCAGCTCAGGGCACTGGGAACCCCTTGGTCCATCATCCCTGTGGAAGACAGAGGCAAAAAATGCGTTAAATACCTCTGCCTTGTCCGTGTCCCTGTTTGTGAGGTGACGATCCTTATCCTGTAACAGGACGATGTTATTTTTACACTGCCTTTTGCCATTAATACATTCAAGAAAACTCTTTTTATTGTCCCCCACAGTTCTGGCAGCTTCAATTCGAGTTGAGCTTTGGCCAAATGAATTTTCTCCCTACAGTGGCAAGCAGCAGCTCTGTATTCTTTCAATGTCACCAGACTTTGCTTTCACCTATTGATTCACATGGAACACATACTGTTACTGGAATTGTTGGATAGCTGTAACAAAAATAAAATCACAATATTTGCCTGTCACCATAGCCAGAAAGCAATATCCTTACCCTCCAATACTTACAGTATTGTCAGTGCAGCTCCCTTTTTGTGTCTGTATGTGCATGACTAAATTACATTGTTTTTTCTTGCTCTGGAACATGAAATGTAGGATGCTATTTCATATGGTAAAAGTACTTAATGGGCAGGCATGGAATTTTATTAGCTTTTTGGTAAATGTAACTGAAATTTTCCTCTCTAGTGGTGCTAACATTTTAAAGGGAATTTTAAGATAAGCTGCAGTCAGCCATGGTTCGTCTGGTTATAGAACTACACTGATATGAACGTGTCAGGGACCAAGAATTAAATGCTAGGCTCTAAGCAGCTGCATGTCACAGGAACTCAGTGTAGATGTAGGATCTAAGAACAATCTTGTTCCCTTTGATAACACGAAGAACGGATTGATGATTAGATGTCTCAAGCCTTCACTTACAGTTGTTATTGTAATGTAAAAATTAAGGTTAGTTTAAAAGAAGTATTTAAACATTTTTAAAGTGTGATTAGTCATCCTTTGAATGTAATGCAGTTAATAATTTGCTTAAAGGTAGACACATGCCCTAAAAGGCCTTGAAACAATAGGAAACTAATTAAATTGATTCAAAGTTTATTAGTTAAGTACATTGAACACAATTACCTAAAAAGCATTGATGATAGTAACAGGATGACTGGTCAGCTCTGTCTTGGTCCACCAAATGAGACTCAGGCAGAAAATTATCTACTGTTGATAGGGGTAAGAAAAAGATGGCCACATTGTTAATCATGAAAGTGAATTCACCACCCACTCCTACAATATTTCTTCCCCTTTTCTATATGAGTCTCTATATGGTGGACTGAGTATTTGAATACAGAGAAGCTCCACAGACTTTATATTGCTCTTGAGAGTAGATGAGAGATCAGTAAAGTGCATGTCATGCATGAAACCCAGGAGCAGAGAGGAGGTCTTGGTGCCTTTCACTTGTTACCGCATGCAAATTTTCATCATAGAGAAACTCTAGGGGCGTGTGTGTTATACAGGTGTCAAAATAATATGACTAATTTTCAAGGCACAGGACAGTTTTGAAGAGAGATGGAATAATCTGAAAGCAGTTGTGAAGAAACAATAAGATGATGACATACAAAGAGGCAAGATGTCTTAAGACTAGTTTACAGTAGGGGTGCTGAACCAGCGACTTCTGGAAAGATTTTCAGATAGGAAAAAATTTGTGAGTGAGATGTAAATTTAAGAAGAATATCAGAAACACCTAAAATTTTTGAAATGCTGCTGTTACTACTCCAGATGACTATTGTGTTGGGTTTGCATGGCAAGGTTCTGGTGGTGGAGGGCTACAGGTGTGGCTTCAGTGAGAAACTGCAGAAGATTCTCCAGCTCCAAGACGGGTCCACTGTTGACCAAGGTCAAGGCCAACAGCAACAATGGTAGCACCTCTGGGATAACAGATTTAAGAGGAAAACACTGCTGTGCAATTGTAGCTGGAGGAGAGAGAAGTAAGAATATGTGAGATACAGCCATCCAGACACCAAGGTTGGTGAAGAAGGAAAGGCAGAAGGTGCTCCAGGCACCAGAGCAGAGATTCCCCTACAGACCATGGGGAAGACTGCAGAGAGACATGCTGCTCTCCTGCAGCCCATGGATGTCAACAACAGAGCAGATATTTGCATGCAGCCTGTGGAGGACCCCATGATGGAACAGGTGGTTGTCCGAGAGAGGCAGTGATACTGTGGAAATCCCATGCTTGAGCAGGCCCCCGGCAGGCCTGTGGACCATTGAAGAGAGGAATCCCCACAGGAGCAGGTTTGCTGGCAGGATTTGTGACCACGTGGGGCACACACACTGGAGCAGCCTGGTCCTGAGGGACCGCACCCTATGGAAAGGATCCACTTTGGAGCACTTTGTGAAGAACTGCAGAACACGTGAAGAACATGAACTTCAAATTATAGAAATTCATGGAAGACTGCCTCCTATGGTAGAGAACCCATGCTGGAACAGCCTCCTATGGGAGAGAACCCATGCTGGAACAGGGGAAGAATGTGAGGAGTCCTCCCTCAGGGAGAAGAAACAACATATGATGAACTAACTACAATCCCCATTCCCCATCGCCCCTGAGCCACTGGGAGAGAGGAGTGAAAGAAAATTGGGGGTAAAATTTAACCAGGAAGAAGGGAGCAGTGGGCAGGAGTTATTTTTAAGATTTGGTTTTAGTTCTCATCCCCCTACTCTGATTTGGTTGAAAATAAATTAAACTTATTTCCCTGAGTTTTGGCCATTACAGTAACGGGTGAGAGATCTCTCCCTGTCCTTATTTCAACCCACAAACCTTTAGTTATATTTTCTCTCCCTTGTTCATCTGAGGAAGGGAGTGCCACAGCAGCTTTGGTGGGCACCAGGTATCCAGCTGTCGCCTTTCCCTGGTCTTAAAATTAAAAGCCAGACATGGTTAAGGGGAAAAGGGGTTTTTACCCTTGTATTTATGTAAGGATCCTTAGGTGCACCACTTCATCCAGGTGGAATGCGCCAAAATGCACACCCACAATAGACCACACATATACAATTTATAGGCCTCGCAAATTAGCATATCTATCAAAGACTCTCCAGTGAGAGGCTCAAATGAACCCCTCATCCCAAGGAATTTCCCCCCTGGATGGGCCTATCTTAGTTTACAGGATATTCTAGGGAAGACCTTGGTTTCTCAGGATAGCACAGGGCTTTCTGGCCTCCAGCTGGAGGCGTCCAGGATGTTTGGTCTCCCAGCTTAACAGAATACTGGGTCTAAACTAAAAAATCAGACTTAAGGAATTACAAGTATGTGGGCTAAAAGCCACATACTTTTATTTGGGGAAACATGAAAGCTATATAAAAGGGTATATAAGGTGGGATATAAAAGGGGTATCTAGAAAAACAAAAAATCATAATGGCATCACAGCCAGGGTCAAACCACCACAACCATATATGCAAATATGTCATATTATTACAGTTCTTTTAATTATTTCCTGCTGAAAGTGATTTAAAGTCTGAAGGGAGCACACAAGAATTTAAAATTTTCATAGAAACAATGAAATCCATTTTATACTAGCTTCACAGTTACCTTCTGCCAGATGGATTTTTCACTGTTACTGCACACACTGACAAGTGAGAACTTTGTCATTTCCTCCCACTTAGTCTGAAACCTGTGTGTGAAGTTGCTTTTCTTGTATCTCTTGAATCAATTTCTTGCCTACCACACTAGTGAAAAAGACAACATATATGAAATATACACTACAATACAGATAGTGTTTAGCATTCCTATGACAACATTCTGAAGTTCCATGTTTTTCTAGTCTCTATTACAGTGAAATAATGGACTGCCACTTCATAGAGGGAGAGAGGTCTCAGCCCCAGAGTGCCAATTAAATCACCTAACAAGCTGGTATTCAGGGCATTCAGTGGGCATGCGGGAGTCCCCAGTTAAGACTGTTTGCTCTGCAGTTCTCTGAATAAGACAGCATAGGGTACTATATATTATACCCTCCACTTCCCAGATACAATAGTAAGGTATTATCCTGTGGACCAATAAAAGGAGTGTCAAAAAGTGGATTATCTCCAATAAGGATGATTCAAAGAAACTTTTACATCTCTTGAGGACTAAAGAATAACCTGAACTTGACAAAGCAGTGACCTGCACCTTCATCCTTTTGTCTCCCCAGCAAGCACCTTGCAAATCACTTCATAGTCCAAAATATACTTCATACAGTAACATGTTTAGTTAAAATATTTCTACCTCAATCCAGCATTCAGTAAGTATAACACAGATGTGTTTCAGCTATGTGTTCAAGAACTTACTAACTGTTATGATCAGTTATATTTCTCAGATGATTGCAGAAGTTGGAGAGATACTGTAAACATACTGTTGTACATCCACTAGGAGCTTCCCCACCCATGACAGGATAGTTCTTAGTACAGTAAATTTTAGTGAAAAAAAGTGCATTGCTCTAATTCAGTCAGACTAATCTCTTATTTCTTCAATTTGTCAAGAAAATACCAGTAATATAATTTGGCAGTAAATAATTTGGATAGCTTGGCAGCAGATAAATGAGCTTGGTGGCACAATATATATGATGTTCCTTGCCTTAATATTTGATGTATGACATTTCAGTGATAAAGCACACCACATCTAGTAACTTTTTTGTAGTTCAGAGTGAAAAAGCCAAAAAAATTCCTTTTTTCTCTTTTCTCTTTTTTTTTT
>VZRO01005747.1:557368-576060 GCA_013397915.1 Daphoenositta chrysoptera
AAAAAAGAAAAAAAGGAAGACAAAAGTTTTGTGCTTCTATCCTTCCCTCTTCTTTGTATTCTCCTGTGTCATGAAGTCTCATATGGGTTCGCTGTGAAGAAGTCTTCCAGTCAGGAATGCCTGTGTGTTTCCACAGGTGTTTTATGACATCTTTACTGTCGATTAGTACCTTTAGTAGCCATGCTGCCACAGGAGATACTTGAGCTCTGTCTTTTACCACATTATCACATATAGTTATTCTCTTTTCGACCTAACTCTAAGAAAATAAGCTGACCTCTCTGATGGCTTTTGGCATTTGTTAGAAATCAATTCCATTTTAATACTTCATGTTTTCCTCAGCCATTTCCTTTGAGACATTTAGATATCTGCTAGTGTCTTTGGTGGATTTCCAACTTTCAAATCCTTATGTTGAGACATAAATAGCACTAGAGCTGAAACAGACAGGAGTTGGGGACATTATGAGACTCCCACTAGGAACCTTTCAGCATTACTAGGTTTCTAAAACAAAGTTTAGATCCCCTTGCCTCTCAGTGTTGACCTTAATCAGTACAGATTGATGGAAATTGAGTACCTAAGCACCTTAATTCTAACAAGTTTTCATCAGGGACTGTATATTTCAGTCTATGAGGTGAATTTGAACGCTCACACTCAACTACTGTCTCACAAGCCTGTTCTGAGAATTGACAAAAATCATTGGAAAAAAGTCATTGGGGTGATACTGGTGTAAACACATATCTCATTGCCAGCATGTATTTCATAAAAGTCAAAAAAATGTCATTCTCAAAATTCAAAAGCAGAGTATAAATTAATCAAGGCAAAAATTTCTGCATACAAAGACTAATGGCCTTGATAATAAGGAGCAGTGTGCATTTAACGGATACCCTAAGAAATAGGTTACTTTGTCAAAACATGAGTTCTAACATAGATTAACTTCTTAAGAATGAAGGCTGTGATTTACATTGCTAGCTTTTTAACAAGATTTACCTAATCCTAAAATACACTGCTAACAAATCAATCCAAAAAAATGTATATTTCTTTGAGCGCTTGCATAGAACTAAAGTAGACAGAAGTAGAAATTCTATTTAAGTACTTCAAAAGCACAGTGGATGAAATACTTCATATCTGGTTCTTACAAGCAATTACTTTTCTGTTTGTTGGTATCAAGGGGCAGAAATCTACAATGGAATCTACTACTTGATTTTGGGTGAGAAGTGATCAGTAACCACTCTAATGAGCAGCAATATCAAAATCTAAAAAAATGAAATGTTAATGGCAGCCAAGCCATTGCCCCATTTGCCTAACAGCCTCCCCTTCTCTGAATGCATATTGAAATACTTCATCCAAGGCATAGAAACACAAAATGAATAAGAAGAGATCTAGCTATATTCAGCATGCAGTGGAAGTCTCTAGCTGCAGAAAAGTTCTTGAGTTCTCAGTTTAATAAACACCTTATCCTTGATTTATCTTGACAATTTTTGCATTCATTATCCCATAAACATTTCATATCTGCTCTATCAGTCACTTCTGTGCACGCAGTAATGTTGTTTAAAAGCATAAGTGTCAATGGGAAGAGAATCAACAAATCTCAGGGACTCAGATGTTACAGAATTCCAGGGATTCCATTTATATTCAATACGTGGGTACCACTGAAACTATTTCTAGTGAATAACTTCTCAAAAATTCCCTAACCAGAAGTCACGTACATTCCATACACAAAAAGAAACTTTTGCTTGCAAACCTGTAACACGTTCAAAACAGTGACACAGTAAAATGTTTTCTAATTTTGTGCATTGTATTTGCTAAAAGAGAAAAAAAAATAACTGAGAAAAAACAATGGGCATTTCAAAAGTAAAATATTTTTATAATGCAAATCCTATGTGCACAAATTGCCAACGAACTTTGAAAACTAAAGTAACCTTATCATACTCCCCCTTGTTAATAAACTTGCCATTTTTCTAGTCTGCTTGTAATGACAGAATGCAAGTACTAGGTTTTCTGATAGCAATCCCTGAATGCCAAAGTTTTGTTGTGGTTGTGTTTGTTTTTTGTTTCCTTGATGGACAATCTGTTTCTATGAAAATATGACACTGTCTGTCATAGAAATATTTACAGTCAATAACAAACCCACCACACTGAAACGAAAACTTGCTGTGACGTTTTAACAAAGTGCCTTACTTTGTTTATTGGTTTGCTTCATATAATCACACAACATCATAATATTTCAAAATCAGATTGATGTTGATATTGGCTTCCCCAAAAGTGTGTTACAAACTAGTTTTCAAACGCAGAAAGAACAAAACTACTGATAAGTTGTAATTAACTACAAATAGATGGGGCATGAGTGATGTGTGCAGAGAAGTAATAGAAAATAGGAAGTCTTTGAATTCATTAAATTACCTAAACAATTAAAACAGAAATAATAAGAAAAAATTATTTGAATTTAAGATCTCAAATAAATCTATTGAAATTTACAATAGAGTACAATAGAATCAGGATTTTATCCACCAAATACAAACATTCAAAGTTTGCTCCACAGTTCACAGAAAGATGAGTTTCCTGTTGAAAACTGTTGCAAAAAAAAAAGATTTCCCTGCATTAGATTTATCTTCTCAAGGTAATGAAAAAAAATTCGATAGATTTAGATGCTAGTAGTTACATTTAAATTTTTAATCTCGGTTATGGTGTTTTCTTTTTTTAAAAATAAGAATACACTAGAATTAATTAAAAAAAAAAAAGTTGCCTTCTTCTTCAAAGAAATAAAAAAAGTAATAGCAACCAAAATTTTTTGAGGAGCTAAAATGTTTCGTTACATAAAATACGTGTTTGTAAATTTCTACAACAAACTTTCGTCGTGTAAATTTTAAAATAAAGCATTGATAAACAAAGAAAAGTTTATCAAAAGCAACTGTGTATATTCAACTGTCTTTGCACCAATTCTTGTGTGGATTGCACCAATTCTAAAAGATTCCAGGTACCTTCTTGGACTCCATTGCTTATTGCTAACTTAGTCTTGAAATAAGAAGAGAATCACATTCCGACTTTTACCAATGCAATGCAGCATACATTTGAAGAAGAAAGAAAATGCAACCATGACGTACATTCATTAAAGGAGCAAAGTAAGTAGAATTTGACCTTTAAATTAAACTATTAGCAGCAAATAACAGTGATTAATTTCCCAAATTTTATCTCTTCTAGGCTCTTTTCTAGAGAGTTTTTCTGCATTTCATTTAAATTCATTTGTGTCCTTTGTCGTATTCTGTAAAGTTTTCTACAGAATAAAAGCTCAAATGTAATTTATAATTGCATCTTTCAAGTCCCTGAACCTCCAGGTGGGTGTTGGGGGAGTGATGTCCCTCTCACTGTAAGCAAAGAGCAAATTAAGGACCATTTCATGAAGTTGAATAGCCACAAGTCTAGGGGCCTAATGAGATGTATCCCAAGGCAAATGGCTGATGTTGTTTCCAAGCCATTGTTTCCACTGTACATCATATTTGAAAGGCCATGCTGATCAGGCAATGTCCCTGGAGATTGAAAAAAGGGAAATATCATTCCTATTTTTACAAAGTGGATGAAGGAAGAACCTGTGAAGTACAGGCTGGAAGATCCGCTTCTGTGCCTAAGAAGGTCATGGAGCAGATCCTCATGAAAGGAATGTTAAGGCACATTTAAGACAAGGAGGTAATCCCAGACCTCCAACACAGCTTTGCTAAGGACAAATCGTGCAGACCAACTTGGTGTCCTGCTATTTTAGAGTGACTACAACAGTCGACAAAGAAGGAGTGACCCATGTTATCTACTTAGACTTCTGTAAGTCCTTCAACATGGTCCCATGCAGCATCCTTATTTAAAAATTAAAAAGGCATGGATCTGAAGGATGGACTGTTCAGTGGTCAGCGAATTGGGTGAATGAATGGATGCAACCAGAGAGTTGTGGTCAACGGCTCCATATCTAGGTGACAAGTGATGTCCCTCAGGGCTCTCTCTGGGCACTGATGCTCTTTAATATCCTTAGCAATGACAGCAGGATTGAGAAAACCAACTGTATAATGAGCTGAAACACAAGAAAAGGGGCCAGCAGGTCAAGGGAGGTGATTCTCCCCCTCTGCTCTGGCCTCATGAGACCCCACCTAGAGTACTGACTCCAGTACTGCATTTCTCACTTGCTATTTTATCAATTTGTTGCATCCTTTCAAAATCCTGATTAGCAGTTTGTGTGCATGGGAAAACTGTTTTTCACAAAGTATTACTTTTGTTTTGACATTTTCTCTGCTGGCTGTATAATGATAAACAGAAACAAGAGCATTTTTTTTATATTTCCATTTCCACTGAAGGTGATTAAAAACTAATTGTCTGTCATTTTATGTAACTGTGGTTTTATGTGCTGAAAATGTGCATGACAACATAAAAAATGGTTTTGATAAAAGCATAATATTTTCAAAACATAGTGGGTGATCAAAAGTGAAGATTGAAAGAAAAAGAAATTTAAAAGAGCAATGCAATTTTATATGAATATTTGACTAGAAAGTTTTCCAATTTAGTCTGAGCTCCACCTTATCTCAGAATTGGTTCACAAGCATTTTGTTTATAGTGGCCGACCTAGTCTCCTTAGTTATGAACAAAATTCAAATAGTTCAGATGTTGGATACTTAGGTAAGTTAACTAAATCACTTGAGACAGGGACATGCAGGTAGTATTCTCTTGAGTAAAGAGCATTTTTAAGCCTGTCACAAGCCTTTTTCCTGCCAAAATAACAGGGAGATTATTCTGGTGTTTTTTTTCACGGAACAAAGAGGATGTGCTGGACGCAATGGAGTGCTGAAAGAGACTCAAAACACTGAAACAGTAAAAGGGTGTCAGATGTTAGCATTTCTATTTTAAAGAAATATTTTCATGGGGAGGCATTATTTTTAAGGCAAAAAGACTAGGAAAACAGAAAAGCAAAGTAAACTCTAAAATTTTCACTTTCCTCATCCCATTCTTGGGAAATGTTCCATCAAACTTTTAGAATCAAATACTTCAGTGTGCATACATACAGCTTTTGTGGATTTTTAGGAATGGAAGAGAGGTCATGTACAACTTTAATACAGATAACCTTTACAATTGTGGGTCCAGTTAAATTTCTGTAGTTCATTATAAGGCATCTATTAAAAATATGGAGGAAAAAGCCTGAAACATATTCAGAATTTACTTCATCCACTGTTTGCCAGGAGCTGTTCCAGAAGTGTCATAGGAAGCCCACAAAATGATCTTATGAAAACTTCCTAACCAAACCCATGCGTGTATACTTCCCCGTGGGCAACTAACTAACTATCAACTACATCTGGGCAGAATCAAAACAGTAAACAAATATTCAAAGTTATGCCTAAATTCTGAGTGGTTCTGTGTGAAAGCTAGTCCTGTATGTGAAGAATACAATGGTTTTGGAAACCACTGTCAGTACTAAACTACATGGTAAGGTGGCATCCTCTTATATATACACCTATGTGCAATCATACAGTTCAGAAGTGTAGAACAAGTACTGCTCTAATTCCCTCTCCTGACCCTACTACTTCTTCAGCTATACTGCCTAACTTAAGCAGTAGTATCCAGGTCCAAGTTCTGTTCTTTTCAGTCCTTTGCCCTCTTGAATAATGAGGTTATCACGTTTTCTCTCAGCATTAGGGTTAATTAATACAGAAAATACTTCAGAAATTCCTGAGTGAAAATTAAAAAACAGCAGAAGATCAGGGACCACAAAGGCATTTAAACTGAATTTTACTACCTAGAGTACTTCTGTCCTGTTTCAGTAGCTAATGTATAGTTCTATAGCAAAGTATATGGGTGAAATTTAGAAATGAACATAAGTTATCTCTTTTAAACAGAAATAAGATTCCCAACTCCAGGGGCAGTTATCTGCAACTTTACTTTTGATATTATTCCTCTGAGTCTGTAACAGTGTAAATTCTGCCATTGAAAAACAACAACAGCTAAAAGAATCCAGACCAAATTTCATGTCTAGTTTGTGTCCTCCTATTTTTGGCATTCGAGTTTACCCTTCAAAAAAACAAGTGAGATCTCTGGTGGGGAAATACTGTTTTGTCTTTTCTTTTAACCTTTATGAATTTTCCTTGGGGTAAATGTAGCAATTTTTTTTCTCAAAATAAGACACTTAGTTGAGAAAATAATTTAATGGATTTTTCTCTTCAGAGGCAGGAGTCAGATTTTAATCTCAGTTGAATTCTGTGGTGCTCTTTAGGTGACCGTGGTATTACAATTTGTATACTATGCAGCTTGGCATACCCCTGCTTTTTGGTGGCCAGGTGCTTCTTTAGTTATAACAGTGTGATGTTTGTCATGGTAAGAATTTGTTCATGTGAATATATTAAGAGGCACGTGGTTAGTTGATATAGTTCAAGTTGATCCACTCTACTTTTTGTGGATGCGGCCTCACCTTGAGTTTTGGGTGCCACAGTAGAAGGATATAAAATTATTAGAAAGCATCCAAAGTAGAGCAATGAAGATGATGAGAGGTCTTGAGGGGAACCCATACGAGGAGGGCTGAGGTCAGTTGGTCTGTTCAACCTGGAGAAGACTGAGGGGAGACCACATTGCAGTCTACAACTTCCTCATGAGGGGAAGAGGAGGGACAGACACTGACCTCTGTGGTGACCAGTGACAGAACCCGAGGGAATGGCCTGAAGTTGTGTCAGGGNTAAGTTGTAATGTGGATATATATTGACCATAGAGCCACCCATTGAAAGACCGGATTTAGAAAACATTACCTAAGCATATAAAGATAAAAGTAGGTTACCATAAAATTAATGTTCTTTCATTCTTCTCACAAAATTATACTGCTTTCTCTTTCTTTTTATTTTCTCTTTTATCTCTCTCAAATGGGAAAGAATTATCCCAACACATAGAATAAAAATAAAATTTGGGATTTGGGATACTACAGCAACCCTGGAATCCAAAATATATGATACTGTTTGGTGATGCACATATTTAGGATTTCAATACAATGGTAGCTGGATTCCAGGACTGTCAGCTTGCTAGCAAATGTTGGCAAACAGTTAAAGCTGCTCCATTCAAATGATATAGTAAATAAATTTGCTTTGGCATGCTGATGTTTTGATTTTCTTTGCACATTTTATCTAAGCATTGGTACTACAAAACTGCAAGGGGTGTTTAAATTTTAAAACATACTATACTAATCTTTCAAAAAAATTTCATTAACTTGTATACTGTAAATTAATACTTTCATACTGCTTAAATTACTGCAATGAAATGGACTTTCAGCACATGATGTAGTGTCCTGCAGAGTATCAGCAGTAGGAAATGTATCCTTAATGGCACGTACATTAAATTTATAGGATTACAGTATTTGCTTTGAAAATTTAGTCTCCAAGTCTGTTTGTCAGCCTTTCAACAAGAACAACGCAGTTTCTATAAATGATGTTCTTGGCCTTATTTTAGAAAGACAATAACTATTCAGATTTGAGTTTCCAGAAGTATTTCAGTCAGCCTCTGTTTCTATTTCATTTAGGGGCTGCAGTATCTGTTGGTAAGTATCTATTCTGTGTGCCATTATAAAATCTACTTTAATCCTAACATTTTACCATACATTTAATTGCTATTTCATTTAGGGTAATTTCCTACAGAAAAGGGCTATAAAATTTAACAGGCAATGATAACTGTCTTAGTTTCAGTTAACCAAGACATGAAATCTGAATTTAATTCATGTTATATAATTAATTGTCCTTGAAAGTGAAGAAAGAAAGGCAAGACACAGGGAAGATTTTAAGATAGTATGACTTCATTGTATTTCATGTCTGGGAAATATCAGGCTGTAAGACAGTGTAGGTCATTTCTCCTTCATAGCTTTGCCTAGACAGGAATGTCATGATGTAGTTACACCACCAGAAGCTTTCTATAGGTGCTAGGAGCAGGGACAGTGTATAAAAGAGGAATTTAAAAGCAGGTCATGCAGTGATGGCATGAGGAAAGTCAAAATACAGCTGGAATTGAGACTTGCAAATGACAGTGTGGCCAACAAGAAAACCTTCTACTACTGCATCATTTCAAACATTTAAAGAGAATGGAAGCCCATTGCTCAGTGAGGATGGTGATTTAGTGGCTGTGGGCACAGACTAGATTGAGGTACACAGTGCCTTCCTTGCCTGAGCTTTTGCAGGCAAGATCTCACAGGCAGCTGTGACTGGAGACAGAATTCAAGGAGGAGGATGACCAGATGCAGACAAGAATTGAATCAGGGGTTACTGGAGAGATTTCAACCCATGCAAGACCCCCATGGTTAACTCCAAGAAGTATGGCCAATGTATTTACAAAGTCTCACTCTATCATCTTCAAGAGGTTTTGAAGATTGGAGAGGCCACTGACAAATGAAGAAAGGCAGATCCAGTATCCATTCTCAAAAAGGTACAACAGGGTAAGTAAGGAAACAAGAGGATCATCAGTCTCATCGTAGTCCTTGGGAAAATCTCAGAGCAAGTATCATTCAGCCATCATTCTTCTCCTTCAGCAAGAAAAAAAAATATCTTGGAAGGATTGTTTCTAAAGAGCAATTGTAATAGCACTAAAAATTATTTGGTTTCCACATAAATGACGAATGACTTTCCCATAGCTGTCATTGACACACTAAGGAGAACACCAAAATATAATTATTCAATCATTTTACTTATAAATCTGAAAGATACTTGTGTTTTTTGGTGCCACGAGCATCGTACTAGTCATCTGCTTCATTAGAGAGCAGCAGACGGATTCACCCCCTGGGAGGTCCTTCACTCTTAAAATAATCACTGAAACTTTTCAAGGATTTTTTTTAAACTCAAATGCAATGCAAAAAAATTTGGGACTATGCAAATAAATAAAATGCTGAATTTCTTCTTTCTTTAAATGAATAAATAAATAATTTTATTTTTCTTTCAATTTACCCTGAATTTAGTGCTTAACAAATAGGCAAAATAAAGTCTGAAAGTTTGATTTAGTCAGTTGGGTTTTTTCCAACTAAAGCTTGTATGTTTGTTTTTATCCACTGTAAAAAAAAAAAAAAAGGATTTCAACAACAGCTTTACTTTTTTCTTAAAAGAAGCTTTGTTTCTGCCTATGTTGTAATTTTTTGTAAAACTTTTAACAATTTTTTAAAGACATCTCACAGTTTAAGTTTAATACTCCTTAACTTTTCTTCTCATGAGCTACAGCATTCTTTCTCATCAGATTAAAACAAAATCAATGTCTTTTTTTTTACAGTTGTAACAAAATAAAACAAGAAATGCTTGCTGCAAAAAAAGGCTGAGAAAATATGAAAAATACTAGTAACAAAGACTCTTCTATCACTTCTATTTTGTCAATGTCCTTTAAGAGTTTATTCCATTCATTGGCTTTACACTTGATCAATGTATCAAAACTAAACATCATTAATGTACTATGACAGTTAGTTCCAGACCACTTTGTTTTTCCTCCCTTGACCTTACCAAAGTTTCTGGCTTCTGCTATGATCTTCAAATACACAAGAAAATTTATCAGTGGATAACAGAACAAGCAAGATTTCGAGTAGACACTCCTACAGCTACCCCACTTGCACCTCAGAAATTACCCTATTTTGCCTACCCTCTCCGTATTCCTGCTTGCTCTGTTAATCACAGTGAACACTTGCCATATTCTCTGTAAAACAGCTTTCACATGGATGGAAGAATAGAGCTTTAACCACCGATAAATAACTTCAGAGATTAAACCAAGCTGCAAATAGCATAAGCCCATTGAACAAGTCGATAGCATGAATATAATAAGATTTTGTGTAACAGTTATAGGACAGAGAATGACAGCCATGAGAATAATTTAAAGACCATGAGAGTTGAAGTAATAGCTTTTCTTGGATGGGGAAAAATCATTTGGTGTTTTATAAGGCAGTAACAGCATTTTAACACCGATTTACAAGCATTTGATATGTCCTGCATATTTTCCAAATTAATTGAATTTATAATGCCAAATTATAGCACAAATTTAATTTAAAACTGTTGTAAGAAAAGACACAGAGCTATGAAATTATTAAGCACATCATAATGGTATTGACTGGACAGTTTCACACTATGTCAGATTTTTAATATTGGGCGGAGACCCCAAGAATTAAGATATCTGTAATTCATCAGTGACAAAACTAAATAGGATAATAGGTACCAGCTGCCTACTGATCAGAGAGAAAAAAACCTGTTCCACTAGGAGAGCTGCGGTAGGCAAGTTGCTCTTCAGATTTGAGAGCTGTGACAAAGAAAAGCTCTCCAAACGTGAGAGCTCGCTGCTATTAACCTGGTTGGCCTGGAACAAGCAGGAACCGATAAGCCACTGATAAAAAATGTCAAGCTGCTCCAGTCAGGGGAGGCAAATCAATTGCAATGATCATACAGAAATCATGTTTTGAACAATGTCATGTTTTTTCATTGCATGCCTGTGATAGTATGAGGAAGAGAAAATCAGTGAAGGCTGAGCAGGTCTGAGAAGCATAGAATAAATCTCTAAAGAGCACACCTTAATTGTGACCATTCTGTGGGCATCTAAAAGAGATACAGATGAGTGAAAACTCATCCAAAATGGAAAAGTCTGACATTTTTCTGCATATAAGTTTTTCATTAGCTAATAGCATGGGCATTTGGTGAAGTGTAAAAAGCAGGGGAAGAATAATCCTTGGAATTAGTAGAAATTCAGTGCTCATCTCCAATTGTTTCTCTGTTACTTTCAATCAAAAATATCTTTAGGACCAGTAGATTGTAGGAAATTTTCCTGTTTCATTTCCCCCTCTGCTCCCCCATGCTCCTGACAAATTATATAGAGCACCTTTCAGACTCTGCATATCACCAAGGAGAATAACTCTTTTCTCTTAGGAGGGCCAATCTTCCCAGCTCATACGGGTTGCAAAAAAAAGTTGTTTTTCACTGCAAGACATATTTTCATTTAGTTTCTTGTGGTAACTGAACCCTCCATGTGAAAGGATTGCATTACACAAACATGTAGTTCTGGGGAAACAGAGTATCTGCTATGGGATTCGTCTGTGATGTAGGACAACTTATGTAAATAGTTTCGACAGATGGCCGCTATTTAATTTGAGATTTCTGTGGAATAACTTGCAGATATGCACTGTATTCTTCTCTTTGATATACTAAAAGCTGTGCTCTGAACACAAAGTACTGAATAATGCTACTATGGATCTTTTGTGTTCAAAATCATTAGAAACTTTTAACAGTTTGAGCTTTAAACTTGCTTTGATATAATTCCTCTGTTATAGAAAAATGGGAACAATCATAATAATAATTCTTCACCTAATATGGGTGTTCTGAAGATGGATTAAGAGCATTGATGTTGAAGTACCTGAGGAAGAGTTGTTATAAAAGAAACCAAAACAAACATCACAAAAACCCAAACTCAGTTATGTTGTATTTTGTGGTGGTTTTTATAAAGCAAAGTAATATGTGAAAGGACATGAAGGAAATAAACATAAATCCTGAAAAATAATTTCTTTGTGAATGATGGAATGAAATGACTATGGAATTGATTATAAAAATGTATCATTATTGTGAAAATATATGCAAAACAGATACATGGAATTATGTTGAATTTTCTCTTACTTTCAAGTTCTTGGTTGTCAGCATTCTAACAGCTTACTTTTCTTTTTAAATCTGTATTAGAAGATATCTAAAGATACGAGTCAAAGTAATGCTGAAAATTAAAGGCTATTGTTTTAATAGGTGGGTTATTATTTCAAGCAATTGATAAAAGTTGTTGCCATTATTCAGTAGTTTGTATACACTTACGTAAGACTTCAAACAAAAATAAAGTTCACTCATAAAGTGAAAATACACAGCGTTAAATCAAGTCAGCCACTGCAAGCACTAAGCTTAATTTTATGTGCTTGGTTATTCAGGTATCCAAAGAATAGTTTAATAATCATTCAGGAATAATTTATTCAGTTAGACATAAACTTAACGAGCAGTAAGTTAAGATTGTTGTACTGACTGTTAACAGACATTTGAGAAGAATAAAGCAATGGAGCAAATCAAACTGATAATCTGTGACAAGTCCAGTTCCTTCAAATGACAAAAAAGACAAAGTGGCTTGGACAAAAGACTTGAAATATCAAGTCTGTCACCATTATTCCTAATGTACCATGTGAAGTCACTACAAAAAGGCAGAAGTAATCTCTATATTTAGTTTCTAAACCTAGCAGAGTAGTTACTCCTAAGTACAGGTATGAATGGTTTATCACAGAATAACTTAATGGTTGATATTAGAAGGGAGCTCTGAAAATCAACTGCTCCAATACCTCTTCTTAAGAAGGAATATTACAACCAGTTGCCCAGTTCCATTTCCAGATTGCTTTTGAAATTGTTCAAACTGGGAGACTCCAAAAACTCCCAGGGTAACCTGTTCCTGTGCTTGATCACTCTCGCATTAAGAAAGCATACCCAAAAATACTTTTATATTGAAACACAAGATAAAAAATAATTCCCAAACATAAAATCAGAAAGACAGTGCAGATATGCAATAAAATAACCTGTTTAATGCAATTTTACATATACATGCATATAGATGTGAAATTATGAGCAAAACTGGATAAGTTCAACAGTTTAGCTTGTACCACGGTGTTGATACGGATGAGATTACTGTGCGAACATGAAGAAATCAGAGAAATTCAATGGTGAAAGATGTGAAATAAGAGAATGACCCACATTGAGAAAAAGTAGTTGTCTTATTCAAATAGAAGAGTATGTTCTAAACTGAAAAAGTGTAAAACCTTATGAGTCTACAAAATCTTAGAAAGGAATTATAGACTCAAGGTATACTAAGGAACATATACGGTGATTAACAAGGGATAGAGCCTCTGTGACTGTTTGGACATTTAAATACTGGAACAAACTGCCATGGGAGAATGTGAAATCATCTTTGTAGGGGATAATAAAATCTAACCAGCATCCTACGTATTACTGAGAGATGCAGAATGAATTTTTCCCAGATAAAAAATGAGACAATGACCACTCAAGGATTTTTATTGCAAAATTATTCTATGTGCACTACACAACTCTCTTCCTCACCCTCAAACCAGGCAACCACACAAATGAGTCACTTCATTTCCAGCTTGGTTCACACTTTAAAAGGGGCTCTGTTTTTCAGAAGCTTTGATTATTATTATTCCAGAATTTTCAGTACATATTTTGTGGCTTATATAGGACTAGATGGCAAACTGAGACGCAAAATGTTGCTCTTTTTTTCATTAAATCATGGTGACAACAGAGCTAATCCAGAAATGAAGTAAAAAAAAAAAAAAAATTTTGAATGCATCATTTTTAGTAGCTACATAGTTCTACTGTATGCATTTTAAAATATTTTTAATTAACAACTGAAAAAATCTCTTTACATTCATTTTTTAATCTGTAAAAATTTAGCAATATAAAAGTATAAAAAAAACACTTAAGAAAATGTATGCGAGAGAAAGAGAAAGAAAGGTCAAGAGTAGAAAGGTATCACTACCCATGGATCCAGAGACAAGACCTCATAGTTACTATTTTGAGTCTGTTGGCTGAAGTGATGGTTGCTCTCTTGGTCCATCAGGGGTGGGGAAAGCCTGTGAAACACAAAGTTCTGTGGGTTAATATAAGCTCAGGTTCGGGTGGAATGCCCAGGTACCTCTCCTGGGAGGGCAGGGTTGGCAGAGTTCAACATGTGGATCTGTTGCAACACTGTGGATCATGCACAGTCCTCTGGTGGAAGGACCCAGAAATTATTCTGGGGCACTTTCAGGGGTCCTTTGATGGTTTATGGCCCCTTCTAAGACATGACAGCTGCCTCTTACATCATTGTATTTGAGCCAATTACACACTATCCAAAGGGGTGAATGCCTTCAGGCCTACCTGTGAATGTTCCGGTACCTTTCCCGGGGAGTTTTCACACCTGAGCCAGTTGTGTAAGGGAGGACACTGGCATGATAAAAAGCACTACCTGACCTCGCAGGATCCACTTTTTATAGGTCTGTTCCCTTATCTGGCTCGAACCCCAGCTTGCAGCCTGTGGAGATGGACCTGGGCTGTTACCTCACATGCTGTCATCAAAGCACCTGCTGCTTTTGCAAGTAGCCAATAGCTTGAGCCATTAGCTATTATCATTTCAGTCTCTCACAGCCTGCTCTTTTCAAATTTCACCATGTCTGGTAGGTGGGTTTTTTAAAGCACCCACACTTGATATTCCTTTCCTCTCAGACAAGATGGATAGTTAAACAGGAAATGTAGTCTGCAATCTGATTCACAGTGCCTTGGTTTTGGTGACTTCTCTCTACTTGTAAGGAACACAATCACCTTTTTAGCTTTTTCCACTGAAAATAAGAACAAGAGTTCAGTGGCTGGTCTTAACAGTGTAGCCAATCATTGCAAAATGGGTAATATTAAAATTTATCATCATTACTTTAAATACAATGCCACTTTGAGAAATTATGTCCAAATTTTTCTTAAAAAGAAGCATATTTCTGGGGTTTTTCTTTTCTTCTCAGAAGCATCATTGCTATACTTCTTATGCTCCTGAATGAACAAGGTTTCTGTGAACTGCAAAAAGACAAATGGCATTTGACTATCTACTCTTCATTTTTTTTCTGAAGTTTCCTTTCTATCTTTATTCACCTCTACCCACAGAAGAAAATTGAGTCTTCCAGAAAAAATGGCTTCCATAATCTTTCTGTTTTCCTGACTTGCCTTTCTTTCCCTTCTCTCAAATACACTACACTTCCTTATTAATCAAATAACTTCTCTAAAATGATGCAGAAAAAAATTAAGAGTAACTAAAAAAGAGACAAAGTACAAAGAATTGGATTAACAGAACTGAAATATAGAAGATGGAGAATGAAGATAAAAGTCAAAAAGAAAAATGTTGAGAGCAACGTAAGTCACGCAGAAAGTATGAATGAAGATGCATTAAGGAATACAGAAGTTTGAAATAAGGCAACTGGAAAAGGTCATAGGAGCTATGGGTGGTTTAAACACTTCAGATTCTTAATGGAATGAAGGCATACCAAGGTGGTGGAGCTGCAACTGGAGAGAAACAACTGCTATCTAATTTGATTCTTCCATATAATTATTCAAAACTTATTAGTTGTCATCCCGGGGAGCCTGTAACCCTGCCCAATAGAACATGAGAGAAACATAAACCATATGATTTACAGTGACTCTTTTGAATTTGGAAGTTATATTTTTTTTTACTTGTGACATCCTTTTTCACTTCTCAATCTTATTCTTTTGACAGAATATTTAGTGTGACAAAGTTTTGGGAACAAGGAAGGTGGATTTGGGTTATTGCTTTTTTAGTGACCAAGATTAAAGAGTGAAGCTTCATTATATACTAGATAAAAATTAATGATAGACCATATCCCACATTAGTATTTTAAGAAGTATAATGTTGTTTGCCAAATCATAATATAAAAACAATTATAAAAATAATAAGGGTTGTAGAATTAATTCTGAAAACCTTAAAACTTATGGTGTTTCGACATTCAACAGCATCAGCTAAGCAGGGGATGTTCACTGGTCCATATGACTTTCTACAGAGGCTCCTTTTATTTCATATCAACAGACTTCCAGCTTTGTCTCCACATAGACTACATGCTCAGAAATGACAGCTTGGTCTTTGTGCCATGAGATCTGATGGCAGTGCTCATCCAGTTAGTTTAAAAGTGACTTTGTAAGGATGCACAGTGTGCATGATGGTGCCTTGGCTGACTTTCTCCATCTGCCTTGTGCATCCCAGGAAAGCCCTTTCACTTGTGTCTCCCATACAATGATTCTCTGGTTGCTTTTTGGGTTTGTTTTTTTCCTTTTGGCAAAGGTGAATTCCAAGCAGCAATTTAACTAGCTCTGGACGCCTCCTTTTTAATCATCCAGTTCCTTATACCTGTATATTCTTTTCATATTTTAGATTACAGAATCCCTTGAAAGTCCTATAAACATACATATGCCTGTCCTGGGTTGCAGTATATCCTATTACCATCTTCATGAGCTGTTGAAACCAGGTGGGGCCGTGTTCCTTGCTGCCTCCCTGCAGACTATCTTCTGCTAATGGGCCCATCAAGGCCTCACTGAATGACTGACAAAATTACATCATCCCATTGTGAGATGCTCTGCCCAGAGGGAGGAAGCAAGCATTCCATCCTGGATATAAACTGAGATTTCGAACACCACAAGCAGCCTTTTCCACTGGATTCCCAGAGGACAAGAGCTACATAGCCACCGCTGGACATTCTGAGGAAGACCAGAGCCTTCTATAGGATCACCACTTCAACAAAATCACATTCATCACTTCAGGAGGACTGCAGACACCATTTTATGGAACTGTTACCACCACCCTGACTCACAGGGTCTCAGGTTGTATCCTGACTCTGTCAGTTTAAACCAGTGTTTTCTGCTTTTTTAAAAATTTTCCTATTAAATTGTTATTCTGACTTGGTGGTTTCTCCCACTGGTTTGTTTTCAAACCTGCACAATGCCCATTTCTGGGAAGAAACCAGAAACAGATTTATTCATATGTGGCTGTATTTTAGATCAAAAATATATTGTGCTTGACAATTGTTTGCTGGGAAATCGCTTCTGTATAACTTAGTGGAACTTAAAGACTGTAAGAGAACTGTAGAGAAATTGCATGGATGCTTTCATTTTTTAGTACAAACTATATTTTCCTTGATAAAGAATGAATGCTGGTGTACTAAAGGGAAACAACTTATGTTAGGGAGTTTCATTCAAAAAAGAAGGAAGGTTAAAATTCCCAGTGTTAGAATTAATCTTTTTTAGAACAAAGCTTTGGTCATGCTAGGCAGAAGACTGGGACCTCCTTCCCCTTTTTTCATTCCTATTCATATTTCCAACAGACTAGTGAATAACCTCTGAGGAGCTTAAATGCTGCAGTTGGGTTCCTTAGACATCCATGTAGATATAGAAAAAGACCCAGGTCAAGGAACATGAAGAAGTCCAGATTAAAAGAACAATAAACACAGACGTGGGGAAAAAAAAAATCCTCCATTTTATACTGTTATACTTAATTTTCAAGATCTAACTAAAGACATCAATTCTGGGGCTTTTCTTGTTTATAATTAAATAGCTAGGGTTCTTCTGCAACCATTCAGCCGCTGCATTGAAAGTGTTCAATACAAACATTTGACTGAATTTACTGTACAGTTTAATGGTTTGTCAAAATTTCGTTTTCATTAAAAAAAGATTGCATGTAATTTATTATCACTTGTGTGCACCAGTATCTGTAGAATGCTAAAATTTAACATTCAAAGTATTTTCTGTCCTACAAATGCAATTACTCTGAAAATATTCCCATATTATGACTATTTTGAAGTATATTATTAAAGGCATTTTGGTATTTAAAGATGTATGTCAGTACTACAACTGGGTAGCATTTCCTCTGTTGTTTTTTCTTAATAGAAGGGTAAGTATGACACAAACAAAGTAATTTGTTTATCATCTAATTTGTAAAGCAAAACTTTCTTGTTCCACTTATGCAAGAAAACCAGCCCAAAATAATTTTCTGGTTTTATGGTGATATTTTTATGACATGGCAGGATGGATTGAGGAGTGGAGAGCAGTGGATGTTGCCTACCTTGACTTCAGCAAGGCTTTGCCATTCAGTGGGACCTTGTTAGGCTGGAGAGTTGGGCGGAGAGAAACCCAATGAGGTTCAACAAGGACAAGTGCAGGGTCCTGCACCTGGCGGGGAATTACCTCAAGAACCTGCACAGGTTGGGGGCTGACCTACTGTAGTGGTTTTGCCCTCAATCCATTAGTTATTTTCCTTTTGTGAGATAAAGGATTCGGAGAAATTAAAAGCAAGATCAAAACTTTAAAGAATATAAAGCAGTTTATTACTAACAGAATTAAAAGTAAAAATAAATAATAAGAAATTAAAGCAAAAGCACACTCCCCTGTCTTCCAGCACTCCCCCCTCCTTTTACCCAACTTGTACAAAGGATAATAAAACGTGGGATTTTGGTCAGTATTGCAGGTCTTAAAAGTGTCTCCAATATTTAAGGAAAAAAAAGACATTTTTTCTGCTTAACGTGGTTCCCAAACTGCCACTAGCAGCAGACCCGCCCAAAAAATCTGCTGCAGTGAAAAACATCTCTTCCATGAAAATCTCACCAGTCTTTCATACTGCAATCATGGGCTCAATAGACATAGGGTTTTAGTCTTTTTTAAGGACAGGTTATTCTGACCTGAAAACAAAGGCTTTCTCCTTCACAAATCTCTAAAAGCCTTTCACTGCTCCTATATAGCCTGGCATGGACACTTCTCACATCTTCACAAGCCGCACTTGAATTCCTCCTCTTCCTATGTACTGCAAATGGGATTAATGAGACAATACAGTGTGTGATACTAGATTTTTTTAAACACAGCCTGCAGAAAGCATTTTTAAGCTACACCCAAAAAACGCAGCACTGTCCTCCTTTTCCCGCCACCATCTTTTAGCTCCGTCCCATGTGACCCACTTTCTCTTTCTTTCCTGACCTTGAAGCCATGATGTTCTTCTCCTCATGTGACTCGTTTTACTTTTCTCTCTCGTTGACTTAGAAGAAAAGATGACTATGTTGGCTGCGTGTGATGCTCTTTTCAGTTTAGCGGGAAGTGTGCTGGCTGCAGAAAGGAGGCTATGCTGGCTTCTGCTGGCTC
>VZRO01005747.1:581838-663975 GCA_013397915.1 Daphoenositta chrysoptera
AGAGGAGAGGAGAGAAGAGAAGAGAAGAGAAGAGAAGAGAAGAGAAGAGAAGAGAAGAGAAGAGAAGAGAAGAGAAGAGAAGAGAAGAGAAGAGAAGAGAAGAGAAGAAAAAAAAAAAGAAAAAAAAAGAAAAAAGAGAAAAGAAAAGAAAAGAAAAGAAAAGAGAAAAGAGGAATATGAAATCGACTTTGTTTTTTTTCCATTATGAAAAGGAATAAGAAACCTATCATGAAGTCAGGGTGTAATTCTGCTCTGTTGAATAAAATGATTCAATTGTAACAGTGCACAGACTGTGTACACAAGCCATGGATCAGCTAATAGCCAGCCATGGACATTGAAATGTGCTTTCTTCAGAGATGAAAGACTTGGATATGAAAGTAATCACCTGTCAGGCTTTTACTGTGACAGAATAGGTCATTGTACCAGACAGAGTATTTGTGTGGGGCGGGAGAAACAAAACAAGAGAGTCATGTTGTGGGGTTTTTTGGTTTGGTTTGGTTTTTTTTCTATGAAGGTGGAGAAGCTCTAAATCAACATCTCAGCCTTTGTTTTGCCATTTCTATCCGTGTTCTACATAAAATGTGGATTCATCATATCCTCTTCCCTCCATAAATCATCTGATAACATTTTCTGTATCTATCCCTGGTATGGTTTTCCTCTCTCAGTGTGTCTCTACACCTTGTGTCTTCTCTTTCAGATTTTTCTAAGAGACCTTGTGTAACTCCATGTACTCTTTAGAGAAGCTAACTGCTATTAACAAAGCACTAAAGTCTTTAGGTCAAGCTGCCACAGGTTCACTGGACTCGAGGGACTATCTGTACTCCCTTCTGAACAGTAACAAAACAAAACAAACCTTAGAGTTGGTTTTGTAAGGAATCAATAGGGCTAATTAAAAGTATAGCCTGCCTTCTTCAAATCACTCTGTTAGCCCCTCAGGACAAAGTCACTTCTTGCACTGAAGCTCTAGACAGAGCAGCTACAATCAGATAAACAAGTGTACATTTATGGTTGATAACAGTCCTATCAGAGACATCACCTATGTTTTCATCAGCTACAAAACCATAACGTTTTATTTCCAGTTAGACTAAAATGATGTGCAGTCACACCACTGTGAGAGTCTTATAACTGAGATAGAGGTTAAATGAGACTTAAATGTCAGCACCACATTATGTCTCTAAATGGCTTAGGAAGGAACAGTCTCAGGTGTACACATATAAGTTACTTTTGCTTGCAAGTACCAGTGGGATTTATCCATTGTAGAAAGTGACTCAGAGTCCTTTTAAAATACCTTGAAATATGGGGACTCAGAAGGAGTAGTGGGCATGTCTCTGTTCCTAAATATAGGAATGGGAAAGGCAATAGGTGGATTGTTATATTAAATATGTGAAGTATGAATGCTGAAAAAGATTATGCTTAAACTGAGTACCAGAACAGTTAAAGTAAAATCTTTGTATATTTTCATTTTCTGTCTGAGCAAAAGTAAAACCAGAATAATTCATAGGAAGCAAACACATCCCCAAGTTCTAAAAAAATCCTGGTAAATTCTGATTATACTTAAACTTTTGTTTAAAAGAAGCTGCAGCTTTCCCCATGGTTAGAAAACTATAGATATTATAGACAGTAGAAATACAGTTTCATTACCGTGTTGAAAGCACGTGCTCCCTTCGGTAATTGGGACTTTTGAACTTTGAAAAGCCATGATCTTGACGAAGAACCATCCACTGTACCTAAAACATATCACATTTCTATATACGCATTTTTTTACTCCTGAACTTTGAGAAAACAAGGTCTGACCTTTAAATACGGCTCACAAATTGTCTTGACTCACAGGTACTGCAGTATCAAATGGTTACAAAATCAGCTCTTGGAATAGTCAAGGATTTAAGTTAGTTTAATGCAAGTACTTGTTTAGAAGACATTACAATCAAAGTCAAAGATATTTTCCCTTAGCTTCTCCAGTCTTAATTTCTTTCATATTATTCCAATGAATTATGTATTTTATTGTGCACATAAAATGCTTTCAGGTTTCTAACCTACTGTATGGATCATGTTGACTAGTTATTCGAAGAAAATGTGTCTGAGACTGGGACATGTTAAACAACTCATGAAAAATGCTTAAGCAAAGCTGTGGAATCAAGTTTTAGCTGAGAAATTATTGTGAACAGCAAACACTATTTTTCCAGGAATAGGGCTCTGAGGAATACCAATAACCAGGGTTCAGTCTGGTTGCTGAATAAGTCATTTATTTCTTGAGAGAGATTTTCATTCCTCCTACCATTCTTTGTCCTTTCTACAGCCTTTGTACTTAACAAGCTAATATCTCACACATTTCCCTGATGTTGTCAAATCTCAGTGGAATGATTCTTTGCTTTTTCTTTCCCTTAGAAATTTTTTCATCTCTGATGGGTATTTCCTTTACCTCATTATTTTTTTTCTATTTAGACTAGAGATTGTCTCCTGACAATTTTTTTAATATATTCTTTTTTTATATAGCGTTTTCAAAATAACTTTATATTCTTGTCATTTGTGACCACTTTTTTTTACTTGTACCCCTTGCTCCTTTATAGCACTGCTCTCTGGTTTTTAACAGGGGGTCTAATGAAAATAATATTCAGAAGCAAGCAAGGATCAATTGTAGGTCAAAAATGTATTCAGTGCTGCTTATTGCTTCACCTGTTAGTTTTTCCTCACTTTTCAGAGGAAGAATTAATATTCTTAATCTTAAATACTTTTTAATAATGGGTCAGTTATCACTTGTTTTGTTTAATCAGCCAATGGAATACTTGAACCCCCAAACCAGTGTACCCAACACTCACCAGTGGAGTCATAATAACCAAAAAAAAAAAAGATTCTATAATTGGCAGGTCTCATCAACTAAGAATGATGTTGCTTAACCTGCTGTGAAAGGAACTCTGCACCACATTGAATCTACCAGAGCCAATGAAGGAATATTTCTAAGGCAATGCAGTTATGTTAAAGAAGTAGTACAGCCCTCTTCCTCACATTGCATATTTCATATTTCTGCTGAAAGTTTGCCAAAGAAAAATTAGTAAGTAGCTCTGTGTTTTGTGCTTTATGTAAAGAAAAACTTAAATCAATAGACTATTTTAATTAATATGATTAATTACTTATCTGTATCTATATCTAAACCCAAATGGAATCTGAATAAATTCCCAAATATTATAATTTCCTGAATACAAAGTGTTACTTTTAAGTGCATCACACAAGTTCATGTAGCCTCTTCAAACTGACAAATATGCAAATGGTAATTTGCCAAGCATGGTTATCTGAAGACTACCACAGAAATTAAAAGAGCCAGAGAAGCATAAGTAATTTTCCTTTTATGAGCTCATTCTCTCTGCCTCCCAATCAAACTGGAAATAAGTACATGACATGCAAAGATAACTTTGGTTTATTTGTAGTGACAACTGGTCTAGTGTACAGACTGTTTGAAGCATGTGTCTACAAACATTGAGAGAAATGGATGAAAATTTCTGCCTAAATCAGAAACTGAACTACTCTGTTCTCTAGAACATTTGAGCAGATAGCCTGCTGGTAAAATAGTTGTCTGGTGATGGAATTTGGGACAAAGAACATTGTGAGGTCTAACACCACGCTAGCAATTTAGGAAATGCTAACAATGTGTGGGCAGAACTCAGCTGAGAAGCTCACAGTAACTACTGCTGGGCACTTCAGGGGTTCACTGTCTTCTAATCTGTAGTGCTCCACTGTATTTTGGTACTGAAGAATAGCTCACAAAAATTCTGGCAGCTTTTTTTTTTTAATTTTGGTTATTACAAATACAAAAAGTAATTACCAAAGTAATCCAAACAAGTTTTTGCTTTCCTCTCCACATCTGCTTTTTTCTTGAAGTGTATTTATCCCCATAAATTGCTGAGGAAGATAGTATTGAGGTACAATGGAAAAGGGATAGACGACATCACCATATTTGGCATCTATAATTACTATTTAACAGTGGCTGTTTTCATCTCTGGTAGAAAAGTCTTCTGTTAATCAGGTTTATAAAAATACTTAAAAATATCAAGTTGTGCTGGAGATTAATTTTGACCTCCTGGTGCTAGTGCTCAGGCAGAAAGAATTTAAATATTATAAATATTTAATTAGTGTCTGACTATTCTTTTAGTTGAAGAACCTGTTCTCAAGTAGAAGACATTTTACCTGTTTTGAATGTTCACTTCTTTTCTTTGTTATGATGACAAATGTCTTTGAACATTTCTTCTCAGTTGTAAGACCATCTTGTGAATGCTTGTAAGTTCAGAAAACCACATCAGTAAGAGAGTTTCTGAGAATTTCTCATCTTCACTACTGTGTCTGTTACTTTTAAGCGTCTCTCCATTTCTAATAATTTGAAAGAAATTTAACTTCTCAATTTTAAATTTTTCATTTTAGTTCAGGGCCTAAGTAGTTCATTAGCAGATTTCACCCAAATTTTGAAACTGCACTTTAATAAGTAATCCATATTGGTAATAATGTGTGGCTGAAAATTCAGACTGTCTCAGATTTTTCTGTCCTTCCACGTGCGGCTCAGTGTTGAAACAGCAGGAATATAATAAATTGGAAATGCACACAGAAAAGCAAGAATATTGGTAGAAAATTATTTCCCTACTTCTAGCAGATTGCCTCATCATTTATTCTTAAAAAAATATGCAAATTGAGCATTTTCTGTTGTATATTTAACTGGAATGATGGACAAACTTTAGAAAAAAAATTACAGTGTACCTCAATAATTATTATTCTCTCATTTCACCTATTTTATTATATGTGGGTAGATTAAATTAATAATTTGAATTAAATATGAAGTATGTTTTTAGGACTTTGTAAACATTATCAAATGTTAGATTTTAAATTGGTAAAATGGACGCCAAATCAAAATTTAGTGTTGATCCTCTCCTTGTAGAGAGCAACTCCTCTGAATCCTCACTTACTGCTTTGACATTTTGGCAAACACCTTCTTCAGTGAAGGAGACTACGGAAAGATTTGTCCAAAGCTCTGCACAGCTATCATTCCTAACACAATAGAGTACTTATGTATTTATTTTTGTTTAAACATATGAAAGGCCATGGTAGAGCCAGGTATCTTATTCCCATGTCCCAAGACTTGGTTGGCTTGGTTGCCAGAGCCTGGCCTCTACAACATTTGGAGTTGATTTAAAGTCTGTATTAGTGGCTTTTTTTGGGGTACTGTCTGATTGTTCTGCTGTTGATTTGGCATAATTCCTGATTTTTGTGTACTGAATTTGCAACTTCCACGTATAATACTGGAATAAAGAATCAATTGTGTAATATAACAATGTAGACAAACTCAGAACAGTTTTAAAATCCATGAAGTGCAATGCTTTCCTACTGCTGAAAGCCTTTTACAACCTCAGTGTTATTTTGCAGAGAAAAATCCAGTTCACAGGTGAGTATAAATCATGCAGTTTAAGCGATGTCTATACTTTCTCTTATTAATGTCAAATTTCAATGTTGTGATTAATCTTTCTAAAAAGAATTCTTTTAAGACAAAAATGTTGGCCTGTAAATGTAATTAAATCATAAACATGACAATATTAGTATTATGAAAACTTTAATAGCTTAATGTGTGTGCATACTGACACTGGAGAAGTACTTGAAATAATTAGAAACAAATAAAAAATAAAGGAATCATAATTCTGTAAATATTTGCAGACTCTAGATTAAAAAGAAAAATCAATGATGATTGTGTTTTTACTCCTTTCAAATCTTAACGTAAGACATATTAAAACCAAAAAAGAATAAAAAAATTTAGTGCAGAAAACCTAAACCTTCAACCAATCAATGCTGATTAGATTTTACAGTCTAACTGCAGTTTTTTATAGTTTTCATCTAAGCATTTTCTCCTAGATTATGTTTCTGGACAGATCTATACAACAGGAATTGCTTTAATCTCATTCACTGGCAGGTTGACAACCACCATACAATGCAATTTAGCTCTCACAAAAGCCCAATATTTCTTCTCTCCTTCATTTCTAGCAAAACTCACTTGGTTTCAATGACATTGTACATTAATATCCCACCAGCAGTTTCTCCAGTTGTGAATTTTTTGATCAATTCTTATCTACAGGGATGACCATTTGCATCGTGTTAGATCTTTCATGCTCCAATGAACAATAAAGTTATAAAATGTGTGCTAACAGTTGGCCTCTACATGCATCTTTGCTGAGCTTTCCAGGAACTGTGTTTGTGAAGAATATCACCCTATCCAGAAAAAAAGCCCACTGCTCAGCAGGGCTTGGGAAGCATTTCCCTTTGTAGTACAGTATGAATTACTCTTGTAGCATTATCTGGCAAAAGGCAAGTGATACATGCAGTTTACTGACATCTCACATTACTTACACTCGAAGGTCACAAAATCACAGAATCACAGAACTGTTATAGTTGGAAAGGACCTCTGGAGATTATCTAGTCCAATCAAAAGTTGGCAACCCACTGCAATTTATAACCAGGTGACTCTTGCTAAAATGAGTTAGTGCTTCTTGCTGAATTGCCAGAGATTTCTTAGTCAGACTTCAAAATTCTGCCATGTCTCTCCTTAAAATTGAGACAAAAAACTCTTTTCTTCCTTTACAGATCTTTTTTTTTCATCATGATCACATTAATATATATATGTATATAGATATATAGATATATATAACATATATTGTATATACATATATATATGTATATATCTATATATAGATATATATATGCATATATAGATATCTATGTATATATAGATATATATGTACATATATATACACACATATATATATGTATATATATCTATATCTATCTATCTATATTTAGATAGATATAGATATATATACATATATATATATATGTCCTGTCTGCATGTAGAGGAATCTTACTGGAAGGCTCTGAAATGCTGATAAAAATTTTAAAACGTCTATTGAAAACTATCTAAGAATTTTGTCAGCAACATGGGACTTGAACTTATTGTAAAGATCTGTCAAATTATGTCCTACAAAGAAGAAAAAGTAACGAAATACAAAAAGTCCTAGTGACTGAACGAAGGTCATGTCTGAAAGGATATTTGTTAAGAAATCAAGTTACTTAATATTCAGTGATTTACTGCACATACAGTTAATATATTGATTATTTAATTACTATTTGTAAGATTGTCTGGCAGCCAGCAAGATTTAATCTAGTCTTTTTCGTCTGCTTCAAAGGTACCCTGTGCCAGAACAAAACCATTGAGCTAAGTGGCACATATCTTTAAACACGTGATTAGTTACTACCAGCAATCATAATTAGCCTATTTCTTCCTGATTAATTTCAATTTCAGATTATTCAAATGGAATTCATGTAACCCGAAATGGCTGGGAGGCCAGTGCAGCTCCAGCACACCACTCTCATTTCTGTCCCACCATATTCTCAAGCTGCAGAGTCTACTCCTGGCCCTTGATATGTCCCCGACATGGAGGCAACCCAGCCTTTCTCAGCAGCTCTCTGATGTCCTCTTCACCACTCAGTGCCTGCCTCTAGGAACTCTGCACGTGTTGAAGCCGCGGTGGGAACGAGAGCCTCTTCCACGGCGGTGAATCCAGCACCTGACCTTGCCTCTCCCCCTGTGGATGATTCCAGTCACACACAAGCACTGCATAGTAATGCAAAAATTTTGTAAAGAGAGGATCAAAATCCAGTGACGTCTAAATTGCTCTTTACATGCTATAGGGATCCTCTACACAGGGGAGGAACTTTAATTTGATTGATCAGAAGCTTATTATTGAAAAGAGTACATTAAATCTCTAATATATTCGCAATATTACATATAAACCTGAAAGATAGTTCAGGTAATTCTTTTGGGAGCTTATGTAGAATAAATTGTTCTAACAAAATCTGTGATTATCAGTGATTCTGCAATCCACTGCCTTAGGATTTAAATTGCATGACTGTTTCCTACTTGGAAACTTTTCCTTTGCTTTTATTAATTCACTGGTGATTTTCCCAGTCCATATGAAATATGAGAAGACAGGGATAATAACAAAGATGAAATTGGTTATAAAAGCGAGCAAATAAGTAGAAACATTGTTTTAAAGGCAAGAGATAATTTGAGATATGATCTTGTCCTATTTTACTGCTTATCTGCCTTCCAATCTTAGACTCCTTAAGGGAACACAAGGCTAAATCAACGCTGATATTTTATGTGCTTATTTTTGCCTCAGTTTTGCTTTCAGAAAAAAACAGGAAGGACTACTGAGCAAACATCCCTTTATCATACCTTCTCTGGTGAATGCCAGAATACAAATTTCTGTAAATAAACTACTGCCTTGATTTTTTCTTTTCTTCCTGTACCAAGCATGCTCAATTTTTCAAATTTTCCAAAATTTGCAATTTTCTTGTAGAGTTTTTACAGACTTCTACTTTGAGAGATGCTGGTAATATAGGAAGAGAAGGAAGGAAGGAAGGAAGGAAGGAAGGAAGGAAGGAAAGAAGGAAGGAATCATGACAAGCAAAATGTGATCTAAAGACAGATGACAGTAAAGTTATATATTTACCAGAAAAGTGAAAAGTCCAACTGCACATGGTGAGTGTAAGAAATCTATTATGCTTGACCTCTGTCCATGCAAATTTGATCTCACAGGCCTTGAAAAGTCATTACAAAGACTGTTGGTGCAATGTCTTACATGCATACATAATTCTTTTTTTATTACAATCCTGTGTCACATTTGTCATCTCAGGCCTTACTGTTTATAGATGGCTCAAAAGTTCCCTGAGGTCAATGGGAGTCTTTTAACAGATAAAATCAGAAGATGATTAACTGCATCAGAATACATATACTTAGATTACAGGAGCTTGTGACTATTAAATATCGAATGCACTATGAATATGAATAGCAATCAATTCTATGCAAGACATCATTTATAAATATATTTGGAAAGAGTGTCATCCATTCAGAAAGTCACATTTTCTCTAGATTAACACTGATGGTTCAATCATTCCAATTAGAGTATCTGAAAACTTCCTAATCTACTGCTTCAAATGGTCAGGATGGGTTGTTACTTCAAATTTAGGAATTAATCATGTTGATGTAGTATGCGTATGCACATGAGAGATGAAGATCAAATCCTATGTGTGTAATACCACTAACAACAGACAGCTTAGGAGTCTGAAACCAATCTGACTGCAATGATCCCTCCTCATAAGGCAATTTAACAATAAAATCTAGAGTTCAAGAGTGATTTAATTTTCTTAAAAATAAAAAAAAGTTCAAATAAGAGCTTACTGCTAACAAATGATGTCAAAATTTTACAAAGAAAACTGAAGCTCAAAGAGAGCAATAGGAAATTGCATAATTTTGTAGAGGTATTGCAAAAAAAAAAAAGATTCAGACTATTCTGGAAGAACCAGCAATATCAGTAAGAAAACTGTTTATCACCTATTTTTCTTTCACCACTGGGTTTTCAGTAGTATTGCCAGCAAAATGACATCTGCCACAGAGATACTTTGTCATATTATTTCGCCATGGAGAACAGGAAAAACAATATTACACTCCATGTCAGAAAAACCAACTTGCCTTTTGAATATAAGGGGCATATTTGAAATATTCTCCCTCCCATATTTCCGATCAACATTCTCAAAGCATTTTCACCTTCATGTAGGCCATCTCAAAACCACAGTTCCTCTGCTTATTTAGACTAGTATTTTGTGAGTTTCCTTTGGAAGATGCTCTTCTGGTTTCCTTCCAGGAAAATCATGATTCAAAGCACAGAGCAACAGGAGCTTGGTGAGTGTACAAGGCTTTTGTGGGGCGTATCTGGACTTGGAGAGGGGAGAAGCAGATGTAGATCCTACTGAAGTTAATTTTGCTCTCATGTTATATCTTAAATATCCAGCAGTAAACTGAAATGGTAAGGAAGGAACAACTTGCTAAGAGTTAAAATCAGAATATGTAAGAAGATTATGAGTATAACCAAATCTCTTGTATTTTAGTCTTGTTTTACCACAAAATCCTCCTTTTAGTTGTTTTTTAATTTTCTTTAATGCCTGTACAGTATTCCAGGTGTTATTTAAGTTCTAATTTCTATTAAAATGTCAGCCACACAAATAAAAACACACTTTTTTTCATTGCTTATAATTAAAAAAAAAAAAAAAATTAAATGGTCTCAGGTGATCCCCAAATAGTATAAAAACCCAAAGTGCTATTTGAGTCAGTAGACTTGTGCTGATTTAGGGCTTCTGGAGATCTAGTCAGAAAACTATGTGGACATAAACAATATACTTCTAGTTAAAGCAACAGTTGCAGTTATCAAATTCAGTTATTTTAGTTGATAAGGAAATAAGCACCTGCATCAGAACAAAAGATTTTTTCTCTCTTATTAAGAAAGAAAATCCAATTGCTTCTTTCCCTGTGCCACTTTCCTACCCTTTCCATTCCTCCCTCCTTCCACCCCCAAAAAATCACAAGTATGATGGAATTGAGGTTTGAATTTTATTTGTTTGCTTGCTTGACATCTTTACATAATTTTCTCTATACTCAGTAGCCATAGTGTTTATGGCTTTCTCCATAGTGTTGCATCATTCCTGGCTTTGGCTGTGTGAAGTGAAATAAGAGCAAACCTGTCTGGTCAGCTGGAGCTGCTGCCTAGACATCCGCTGAATGCTGTTTTGGGATTGTGTTTTTTACTATCCCAAAGCAGAACCATCTGGTCCTCATGTAACAGAAACTGTGAGATGTCTGTAATTTATAAAGAGATCCAAAGTTCAAGAATAAGCTACTATTGTAGCTCTTATTCCTATAAACAGTTTGTTTTGCAACATTGTGTCTCCCCACGGCATATAGTACAGAACTAGTGTGTGTTCTTTAAAGCGCAGAAATCTTTAAAAGCAATTAATAAAATAATGAAGATGTATTTACAGTAACATGGCAGCTACATGGCTGTATCAGACACCAAGCTTTTTGGTACCATACAATTTATATAGTTTTTTAATGGCATGTCACAAGTCAAGGAAAGAACTTATTTTTAGGACATTTCATCTGTGGGATGGTATAACAGAACTTCAAAAGAAAAAGTATGACTGAATCATTCTGCTCTTTATGTATCAGGTCTCATGGTTTAGATACAATATTAGTTTATCCAAAAAGCAGAAATAAGGACAGATCTTCAAAGTAAACTGTAGACATAATAGTAATAGAATATATGACTTATTCATCAGGGTTGAAAATAAAATGTGTCCTTGGAAGTTTCACAGAAAGTCTATTTGTACACAATTAAACAATTTTGAGGTCTGTTGAACAGATGATCATTTTATTTTGAAAATTTTTATACTAATATAACTGAATACATGATAGGTATTTGTCTTAATTACATTTACACCAGCATGGCTGCATTTATTGTCAGAAATGCTGTGTATTAGAAACCACAACCAGCTTTCATTAGGCTACTTGATATTAAAAATAATTTAGATAGAATTCAAAGATCATTATTACTTTTAATGCTGGCAATTGTGAGTGTTGAGACAATTTTATATTTTCTTACCGAACAGAAAAATGTAATGTTTTCTGTGAGTTATCAAGTGCAAACGTGAATGACATCTGGCAGTCATAAGAATTTCACAAACAATGACTTGTCCCATTGTATTTCGTGAATTGTTTGAACATGTTGCCAATCATTCTTCTCTGCCAGTTTTAATCTATCATTTGGCATTTACTGGGTGCTGAAATATAGGGAGTCAGTTACCCTGTAAACTGAGACCTTTATTCTAGAATTGTCTACTCCTCTCTATTACAAAGGAGTTTCATCCAGTGCTGGAAGGAAAAAGAAAAGCATCCCTTATATTATAGTTTTATATTAACACCATGGACCCATTATTTAAATACTTTCAAAAAAAAAAAAAGCCAAAAAGGAAAACAATTGAATACTTTGTATGCTTTATCTTTAAATAACCTAATCACTTGACTTCAAATAACTAAGAGTATTGTTTATTTTTTGATGGTTTCTTTCTAGCAAGAGAGCTGAACTCTTTTGTGTAGAAAAAGCAAAATAAGGTGCCAAGAACATTCTATACCCCGAGAAAACCTTGGAATACTTAGTTCTGAACAAGTCAGAAGGCTGCCAGGTGGCGGCTGGGGGTCAGGAACTGGGAAGCAGACACAATGAAGTGGTCATTACTGCAGTGTAAGCTCAAAATGAACCTTGATTTTGAACTTAAATTGGACTAGGGACAGTGTAATGTATTTCTCTGGCATTTTCTTAGTTACTCCAGATCTCCACACTTTATAGGCTTCTGAGTGTTGCTTACATTTTCTTACTTACCCCCTTCAGTCTTGACCGAAGTGACGAAAAGTCAGAGTTGCACTGATGCATTTGTTCCTGCTCTCCAGGACCCCTGAAATTTCTTAGCGTGTCTAACTGTGACTTCTCTCAGTGAAAATCAGCTCCTGTGACATTTCACCAATCACCAGGAACATACATATATATATATAAAACATGTGAGTGGTTTTTTTCCTGACACATCAACGTAGTTACATAATATGATCATCTATCTAATTTGAACTGGAAAACCAGTAATCCATTTATGATTTCAAGTAAATGGTAACACGCAGCATATATAGAAAGTTGATAACATTTATAGCTAAAATAGAAGACAGTAAATCTGATAATAAATATTCATAAATATTAAAAACCCAAGTGAATCAGAAGATAGATTTTTACAGTGTTCCAAATATACAATAATTTTATCATTTACTATACATTAAAATAATATTTAAAATTATTGCATCTAATGTAGCAATCTTATAGTATTATTGGTTTAGAGATTCTGGTATAGTATATTAGAATCTTTTAATATGCTTAAAATGTTCTACTACTTTATTTGTGCATTCTGAATATTCATAAGTGTGTGTGGAAATCCAGTCACCATTTCACATACATTGAAACTAATTTCTCTACATACATTAAAAAATATTTGAAATGCAATACACCAACTGTTCAATATCACTACTATAGTTGTAGGTATTAGGTTTTCATCTCTTTATCTCACTGAGGAAGACAGGTGCTGCTCTGAATCACCATCATAATGGTCCTGAGCCAAAACCTCCAACACCTGGAGTCATATCCAGGTCATACTCATCCAACATACCTAAATGAAAAATTTAGGCAAAGAATAACCAATGGCTTATTTTTTATTATTATTTCTCTCTTTTAAATATTTTTATTATTATTATTTAAATCTGTTCCATTTTCCATTTAGGAACTTTTTAAAAATAATTTTGGTGGGTAGGGTGCTTGATGAGGGACCAAAAGATATTATGTTTGCTAAATAATCCCTTGAAGATTTTGCATTTTGTTTATAACCATGTTGGCCATTTACTATAATTTTATAGTAATATTCTTAGTTTAATGATAATTTTAATAGCCATTTTTCAATTTGGACTCTGCTAGATATGTTTATCCCCTTAGATTAACTACTAATTATTTCAATGATAGGATTCCAGTTATACTGTCTATGGACACACCATATAAATTAAACTACTCATTGCTTTTTGAAAAAAAACACCCCAAGTTATTAATGTGTTCATTTCTGAGTCATTGTTTATTTCCCTTCATTATAAATGATTTATGTGATTCATTAGATTGTGGTAATTATCATTTTAGACTCGTAAGTTTTTTCTTTATGCAAGCTTTGCTGGTGATGAAGTACACTGCTATTTACAAGTCAGGTTTGATAAGTATCAAACACAGGATAATGAAGCCAGTCAAAATATGTTTAAAGGACAGCAAAATATGTTGTGCTTTGTTCATAGAAACACCTTAGCTTGACATTACAAAATAACTGCATTGTATCTTAAGCAGAAAGAGAAGCTCATGGATCTATTACTGTAGTATTTCTAGAAGAAACAAAATATTCCTAAAAAAATGGTAACAGCTATGGTAACGCCACATCATCTTCAGCATAAAGAAGAGATTGCCCTGTTTAGCCCATCACTGCAATAACACGGTGAGCTCCTGAACTAACCATTGGCCTTATCAGCTCTCCACTGGTCCCCCAACACATTCCTACCCTTTTCCCTCCCCTTCTGCTTGGTAGTTCCAGCCAAGGCTACCAGCTTACCTCTGAGCCTACAGTCCAAACTATTGAGCCCAGAACTCCTTTTAGCTGACCTCCCTCACCAATTTCTAAAGATTTTAGCATGCCAGTCTAAAATTGTAATTTCTGTACATCTGTGCTACTACCACCTCTTTTGAATGACAAAGTTGAATCTTTTATTAATCATCAAATCATTTAAATCTGTCCTGTATTCCTTTATCAGGAGCTATGGTTTGAATTTTCTCCGCTGTCATTCCTCTGGTTATTCCAAAGTACTGGTTATTAGTACTACACAAAGATGCACATAGAACATTTTTCCATTGCCTGTTTGAATTTGTCAATGACTAATTTAAAACATTAGACGAAAAAAAAAAGGAAACAAACAAAAAAAGACCAGGCAGGAAACAACTTTTATATTCTTCTGTATTCTTATATATATATAGTTAGAAGGGAGTAATTCAGTCTTAAAATGAAATAGAAAATGTAGCTGAAATTTTTTTTTTAAACTGGAGCACTTTTTTCCTTTGTAAGCATAAGTTTAGTAGGTAAAAAAGGTTTGGGGTAGTGAAAAAAAATCTTGCTCTTAAAAACTACTTTAAGATACCACAGGGATATTTTGATGAAAAGATAATAAAACAGAAATATTCTTTCTATTGGGATTTCAGAATTATTAATTAATCCATTTATATATTTTTAAAATATTTGAACTAAAATAAAATTACAACCAGGATGGCTTCATGCTAGGAAAAGCAATATTTTTATAGCCTAGTAAGTTGCAGTTGAGGTATTTTTTAAATTAATGTGAGTCAAACTAATCAGTAGGGAAGTTAAATTCTTATAAAGGCAATTTGGCAAAGAGTTTACAGCTCTGGCAGCAGGGGAAAGAAAAAGCAATTTTTTGTCTTCCAGTTAATTGTCTTGAGTTACAGTCTGAGAGCAGCTGACATTTATTGTTTTGCAGACCAGAAATGTGCAATATTTTTCATTATTGTTTAGATTTAAAACTATGGTTGACACCAAGTACACTACCTGAGAGACCATGGAAGCAGTTAATATCATAAAACATTCAAGAATATATTAATGTTAGAACATGTTAGATACAACTATAATAAAATTTTTTAAGATGGCAGTGTAAGACATCTCAAATGTAGCAGATTGATTTAGGGGTTGGTACTACGCAAGTATAGTCTCGTGTCTTATTTCCTAAATTGCCCCCTAATTTTGTTTTTGTATTTTTGGAGGCCCTGAGACCTTAGCGCTAACATGTGCACTGCAGCTCTCACAGTTTCACAAGTCACTCTGCGCCAGTGATGCCATGATGGTTTTTTTCCTTTTCTTTTATACCCCTTTTATATACTATTTCTATAGCTTGTACGTATTCTTAGTGCTTCTAGCCTAATTAAAATTCTTAGACCTAATATTTTGTTAAGCCAAGAGACCAAACATCCTGGCAGCCTCGTAGTGAGGGGTCAGAAAGCCCCGGCCACCAAGGTCCTCTCCAGAACACATTCTGTAAACTGAGATAGGCCCAGCCAGGGGAAGGTTCCTCGGGCAGGGGTTCACTGGAGCCTCTCACTGGGGAATCTTTGATGGATGTGCTGATTTGTAAGGCCTGGAATGTGATCCCCGACTGACCGTGGGTGTGCATTCCGTGTGCTCTGCGGGCATTGCACCTGGGTGTGCTGCACCTAAGGATCCTTAAATAAATACCGAGGCAAAACCACCTTTTTTGCCTCTAACCGTGTTTGGTTCTTAACTTTTAAGACCAGGTAAAGGCACAACAAGGTGAATTGCACTATTTCCCATTTACCCCACGGGTCATTCAGCTTCTCTTACAGTGAACTCGACCGAAGCAAAATCAAACTACCCTGCATCCCCATGGAACAGTGAAGGCAGATGAAACCTGCTTATGTATATAATACACACATAAGCATTACTTTGGCTTGGAGGATACATGGCTACAGAAAAATGAGGGGCAGTAGGAAGCAGGGGGTGTTTGGCATCTCTCTCCCCAAGCAGCTGTTAACATATGAAGCCCTGCTTCTCTGGAAATGGCTAAACATCTGCCTGACAAAGGGAACTTGTGAATTAACTCCTTTCTTGCTCTGCTTGTATGTACAGATCTTCTTCCTATCGTAAACTGTCTTCACATTGGCCCATGGGTAATTTTTTGCTTTTGCTCTTCTAATTCCCTTCCCCATTCTTCTGGGGGAGTGAGTGAGTGAGTGAGTGAGTGAGTGATGCTTAGCTGCCTTCTGGGATTAAGCCACAACACCTGGGAATATCAGTGTATACATAACTCGATCAATATTGAGTAATTTACTACTAATGGCTTTGATGGTGGAACATTGATCATCTTTTTTGTTTTCTTTGATCATTTGGCGGAAAAACAGGACAACAGCAAAACTCAAAAAGTATTGTTTGAATAATACAGAGCTTTGTTTTTTAAGCCTCAAACTAATCTTCCTGAAGTGAACAAGTAACAAATTGCTTGGTTAGAAGAACAAAAAGGTAAGAAGTCAAAATTCCTTTTCACACTTTATCAGTAATTTTAGAAGGCAAAGCTACAAGGTAGGGATGTTTTCATTTGATTACATGTGTTGTATTTGGCTATCATGAACTTAATTTTTATTAAACATACTATAACCCTGTTGGGAAAGTTGAGCTTTAATTGCATATGAAAGTCACTGAAATAAAGTTCAGGCTTTCACTCTTGATGAGGTAATAACACAGTTTTCTAGTATTTGCATATTTTTGCCATTGACCTCTGAAAATTACAGCAGGAACACAAGGAAAATATATTCATAATGATGCAAATAGGAGAAGTTAAGCAATTCCTACTTAAAGAAAAATTATTTTGAATTCAACAGGAGCTGTGTTAAAATAACCCCTGTTTTATCATTCTCTGCTGCTGCTATCCAAGGAGACTTTGGGAATCTTCTTAGATATGAACAAGAATGATCAAACTTTGCAAATGAGATCAGACCCATTCTGAGGAGAGGAAACGAATACATCTGACATGTACTTTCCCCATCTACTTGACAAATGAAGTTTTACCTTTAATTCTGAGGATAGTTCAAATTTAGGTTAATATGTCTTAGAAAATCATGAATTCTTAAAAATATGTGAACTCGTGTGCTGCTCCACAGTTCTATATGAGAAGCTGGAATATATTCTTTTTTCTCTATGAAAATTGATAACTTCGAGTATGCATGTATATGTGCATATAAGAAAATATGCATCAAATGTAAATTTCTCATTCTACCATAACTTTAGTAGTTTTTTGTTTAAAGGAGATTATTTGAGCAAATAAAATTACAGAGATATGGTCCACAATAATAGCAACTCCCTCCCCGTTTTATTGCATATTTCTACATTAAATATTTCTGCTCTGTTTTGCCTGTTTAACTTTTTTAAACATTAACTATTTAAAATTGTGGAAGATTTATGCTTCAAGAAAATTCAGTGCATTTAAATACAGATAACTCAGACATATTAAGAAAAAAGCAAGGCTGAATAAAACCAGTTATGTCTGCCATATCTATAAAGCATCAGTACAGAGGGTGTTAAATAGTTTTAGCATCCTGATGCCATGAAACAGGGACTAAAAGAAAACCCCTTTTTAAAATTAAAAGAAAAAGCTACCTGAATTTAAATACCACAGCATAACATCAGCTACTACAAGTGCAAAGAGATCCACTAGATTTTGAAAATAGTGTCTTCAAGCGTCTCTGAAATCAGAGCATGTTTTACTCCTCACTTCTTAAATGAGGAGGAGGAAAAATCAGACATGGATGAAGACCTAAAGTCACGCTAAAATAGCACAGAGCTGGAGAAGTAGTTCAGGAAAAACCTTTGCCTGCATTAGTCCTGCACCAATTGAAATATGCATGCAATAAAAGGCAAATCGATAGCAGTTAGGATTTGGCACAGTGACCAGAGTATGTAGAGGCTAGAGAAAGAGCTGCAGAGTGCAAGTTTATACCAGAGCAGTGGCAGGAAGTCTCAGCAGCAGGGTATGGCAAAGAGAGGACAGCAGTGGTATCCAAGGATAGAATCCTGTTTTCTCAAGTAGGTGCAAAGGAGTCTTACTCGTTTCCAGAAAGATCTGAAATAAATCTGCTGAAACTTTGAAGCACCTGGAAACCATTTAGGTGTATGGCAATGTGCCTGACCTAGAAGCAGTGTTGAGGAACAGGACATAGAGAGCCAGGTTTGTCAGTGCACTCTTTTGCACTTCTTGCTCTGTGTGGTTGATCATTGGCCTGCAGCACGGGCAGAATTAACCTGACTTGCTGCAAAAAACTTTGTAAGCACAGTCCAAAAACTCATTCTGAAAGATACCTTGCTACTCATCTCTCATTCACAAAATTAGTACATAAATTTGTGATAATTTTAAAATGTATGCAGAAACTATTACTGTCCCGTGGTCATTTGCTACTGTCCCATGAGTGAAGCCTTTAAATGTCTGCTTCTGTGTACAAGTAGCTGAAACTACAATTAAAACAGATAAAAGTACTGTGATGGATTTATTGATATGAATTCAAGTTGTGTCATACAACTGATACATACAACTCAGCTGCAGGCACACAAATACTGGCAGATAGAAGAAACTAATCTGTGGGGACAGTAGGTTCTTCAATTTCTACAGTTTACTCATTAAAAGGGAACTATTTGTACCTTCAGGTCAAGTAACTGTGACCTTAATTGTGACAACACAACTGAAAAATCACGTGATGATTTTTTTCTGATTTTGTTTTTTTTCAAAATATGCAAAAGAAAGAAGAATTTATGACAAAATATTTTATTCATACTGCAAAGTCAAAAACTTGAGTGAGAAAAAAGCTTCATAGCCTGCCCAGCCTTTCACCACATAGTAAGAGGCAAAGGAGGATGAAGGAGCTGCACATATGGAACAGTCTCAAAAATGGTATCTAGAGAAGTGAAGTTCTATTTAATTTAAGCAAGTTCAGCAGTGCTATTTTTTTCCAGAAGGAACCAAGTCTCATTAAGGGCACAAAGAAGAAGGATTATTGTATAGCAAGGGCTATTGCTCCCTATAGAATCTCCAGTTAATTATTTTCCAAGATTGGAAGATATGCACCTAAGAATAGATGAGGAATTTTCATAGTTTAAGCCACTGAATTATGTTCTGATAAACTGCCTCTATATCAGTTTCAGATTTTGTGGATGATGCTGTAGATTTTTAATGAGTATTTCATTCTTTGAGTGATGCAGTAGATACAGGAGGAGAATCTATATTCCTTATTTCCTGATAGAAAATCTATTGAAAAATGAAGACTGCTATCCTGTGGCTCTCTATTCCTGCAATTTCGTATTTGTAAAAAGGGGTAAACATGCTCTGAATAAAAATTAGTCACTATGAGTCACTAGTACAATAGCAATATCATACAACAAAAACAAACCAAACTGAGTAAAACTAAAACAAAACAGTTCTATAAAGGTAAAGACCAGGACTACCTTCTTAGCAAGGAGAGAGCAGCATGGTCATGAATATCCTGTGATTGTGTCAGCATGTTCCCTGTTAACTGATGGATCAAATAAAGAAAGGCTTGGGAACAAATGATGTCACTACAGCTAGAGTCTACACAAGAATATTTTTATATATTTTTTAAAAATTTATTATTTGAATTATAGATTAGCTACTTTTATACACTCATGAGCACTAGCAAAACAAAAGGTGCAAAGTGCAGGTAATTCATGTAACGTCTATGAAGATATAATAGTAGAGGCATTTCAGACATTCATACAGGTCTGAAATGCTGCCAAGCAGTGAACTTAACTATGGAATATTTCAGACTTGCTGAGAAATATTGGTAAAGTTAAGTGCATATCAAAGCATGATCAGGTAAAAGCTTACAATTCCTGGTTCACTGAGGCCTTAACTCTGACCTCAAGTGCAATAGATTGCCCCTTGGAAATTCAAATTACTTAGACAAAATGAGATGATGATGGCTAATTTTTGATCATGCCTGAAGCTTGAAGGATTTCACCCTGTGTATGACATTTAATAGGGAGTTGTTCTTGCTCTTTGTGAGTACACTTTGTTCCTGCAAATTCCTTGTTGGAAGTAATCCTGGAACCAACCCTCACTCTCCACTCTGATATTTTAGTCTTTCAGTTTAATATACATCCCATAAGAACTATAATTTAAAAGTTTTTCACATTGTTAACAAAGTTCTTAGGATAATCAGAAATTTTTCTTGGACATGGGAATCTGAATAGGCTGCTCTTGTGTTCATTATTTGTGTGGATACATTCTGTGGGATTTCCATTCCTTTACCAGAATGAGCTCTTTGCACACTCCACATTCTGAAAGTTCAAATAACCACAATAAGCCAACAATATTTATCTCTAGTGGAATGGTTGTTAGGTGCCTATACAACAACCCCACTTTTATAAATTTTATTGCTCTTATTTTTTTACTCTCTTTAGCTTTGGCAGTCTCCTGTTTGATTTTATGACCTGCAGACATACAGTATAAAACTGGTGAACTTAATTTAGTCTTTGACTCCATGTTTCTGTTTTATGTTTCTGTACATTGTAGAACTGTTAACTTCATGAAAAACAAAAAGGCCTGTTTGTTTCTTTGGTTAATAACATCGTTATAAAAATATTAAGTAAATATTTTCTAGGTCATCCTTTTAGGGGTACATTTTTCCCTTGGTTGTACTGAAGAAACAAGCAAACCAAAATAAAGAAATACAGAAACAAGCAAACAAAATAGAACAAACTGAAACCCAAAGACAAGAAATCTCAAACTCCTTCATCCTATGACTGACAGTTAGGGAGTGACATGTGTGGAAAGGACCTGCATGGGGCTTCATTTTGCATCAAAAATCACGAGATTAAGAATGACTGGAAGCATCAAATTAGAGATCAGTTAGAGAACCAGTCTCATGCTCTGTATGTCATCAAACCCCTTTCAAAAGTACTCAAGGGAGTGAAAAATTTCAAGAACACATTTTGGTATTAGAGATTATTCTTTAATATTGGCAAACTCAAATTAAGGTCCATCATTCAGTGATGGATTTTATCTCCCACACGGATACAATGAATGCCTCCTAGAATTTTTTTTATAGCTTCATGTCAACAGTGAAATTTCCCACAACTTCTATATCTCACAGTAGTAACCAAGATAACTCTGGGGATCTTAGGAGCTCAGGACAAAACCAAACTTACTGTCAAATATCATTGGTATTCATTTTTTGTTCAATTATTTATGGAGACTTCTTTTTTCAATAACACTCTTTTCCTGCGCCACCTTTTTCCTTCCTCCCAAAACCAACAGAATTTATAGAAGTGCCCACACCCACCTTCAAACACACACACAGGGAAGAACTACTGGTTAGTTTCCTGCAAACTAGAGATAGCTTAGGATACTTCAGCCCTATTGATACTTCCTGTTTAGAAAACAAATTTTGTAAAAAATTCTTACTTTAAGAAGTTATTATTTTGTATACGTCTACTGGCACAGACACACATAAATACTTACACAAAAATCAGTGCTTCAGAGGGCCAGTTCCTTATGAACTTCTGGCTTATTGGCAGCTTAATGTTTTTTCCTCAGCTTTTCTTCATGCTCAAATGAATTCTTCATCTTTTTCTTCTTAATCAGGTGCATGACTTACCTTGCTGTAAAAATAAAAAAACCCTGGGTAAAACCACATGACAAGATTTAGCCCCTTTTTGATAACCCTGTATGAAGCCAACACATCAGCATTTAAAATTTTTGGTTTTGTTTTGTTTTTTAGCTATTTTTGCACTCTTTGAATTTTGAGTTGAATAAAAGATCAAATTTAATTTTATAAACTTGTGGAGCAATCCAGATGTTTAAGTGTCACTAAGTGATTGAACATATAGAAGTCACTTGTTCTGAAGATATAGATAAGTAAATACTCATATTCTGTATCTAGGAGACTTAGGTAACAGCAAGAAGTCTACATCAAAAAATCAGCACATCTCTAATTAAGTTCCTGAATTAAGGAAAAGAAGCAAACCAACAAACAGACAAATCTTCTAAGGAGGAGTGTCCCTCAAACAAATGTACAGTTCTGGCTTAAAAAAAACCCCAAACCCTACAGTCAAACAAAACAAAACAAAAATCTCATATCAACCAAAAAAAAACCCTTTTATTTTTTTTTTTTTTAAAGAAGAAACAAACCTGAATCAGCACCCATCAGTGTAAAACTCTGGTCCCATATAACTTGGCACTACTGACTTATCAAGCCCCAGGTCTGGTTTTTGGGCTAGATTTTAAGCATATCACCTTAAAAAGTCCTCAGCAGAAACTTGGCAAAGAGGAATATGTCTATCTTTATAGAAACTCATTAATTAACTACTCATTTTCAGTTTTGAGCACAAACTTAAGTACTCCAGAATATAACTCATGTTGCAAATGCTCATATTCAAAACTTGCACTGTTGTACTTTAGGAACACTTGAGGAAAGTGAAAAGGCAGAAATCTTATCTAACTCAGTGATGGGAGGAGTGTATCTCGAAAGAATATGTGGTGATACATGTATTTTTTCTCTCCTTGTACATAATAATATTGAGAGTCAGTTACATTTTCTGTGGGCTCGAAATGTCGAACCTGAAACAGCCAGGCCTCTGCAGAATTGGTGAGCTCTTTATCAGGATGAATATCCCAGTTAGCGGTCAGTTCAGCTGTTTCCATGGTTACAGATTAATTCAGTGGTTAGAAGGGCAACCTTCAGTATATGTATTTCTTGAACTGGGAACGTAAGTCAAAGTCGAATATCTTGAGGGACAGCTACATTTGTAAGGATGGATTGACTGTCGTATAACAAGTTTTCAACATCTATGATTTCTTAACTGGTACTTAGTAAACAACTTTCTCATTTAGGAAAAAAAACAAAACCAAATAATTTTTCAACTCAGGTAGCTGTTTAAGAAAAGGAATAATATAGAATTAAGTGTGCCAACACCTACAGTTTGGAAATTATTTTTAAAACCATTCTTAAAGTCTAAAGAAAACTATTAAAGATAATGACAGGATTGTGTCTTCTACATGATGAATAACTATATAATTATAGTGTTATTTAATTAAAACTCAAATAAATTGGTATTTCAGTAGCACTCTTTATTAAAGTGCATTTCTGGGTAAGATCACACTAATTTTAAACTTTGCTTTATGCATGACATTAAGGACATCAAAGTTCAACCTCCTTATAGATATGCTTACCAAAATGTGATTTGAAAAGCAGAGAGTTATAACACCCCTTCCAAAATCTTCACATTAAAACTTCGCATAATCTATATGAATATGGTATTGACTACGGTGACTTTGCCTACAGAAATGCTGGGGAAAAAGCCCACTAGTTAATAGCCAGTGAAAAGAAAACACAGATTATCTTGGTGTTAAGGATACTTTTTCCCTCACTTAAACAGCCTTTAAGCAGCAACCACATGCTGTCTTTCAGTACTCAACATGCAAAGGTGTCTTCTATTATGATACACTGCAGGAGGAATAATGTTAATATCCTGCTGGATATGCATTAGCCAGAATAGAAAATAAATTTAACAACATCAAAATATATTATCCATTCTTAATTCAGCCTAAATTGAAACATCTTCACGTAGAAAGTATTTCTGATGTTTAACAGTTTTGTCAAATGCTGATGCTACATCTAATGGGTGGTAGATACTGATACTCAATCTGTAGCATCCGAGAAAACACTAAAAAATTCAAAAAAGAGCAAAACCAACAAATTTTTAAAAGACCATTAAAAATGGTATTCAGAGCAAATATACATACATATACAAAACCAGTATTGCATCAATTAGAGATAATAATGTTTTAAAATTCTTTCTATATGTATATTAAACACATCTTTTTCATTGTAAGACCAAAACTTTGTGAAAATATCATCATAAATGGTCCTGTAGAGCCCAGGTTGCTAGACAGCAGGAAGCATTTTAGGATACTTGGTTTCTCTGCTTCAAGGTAGCTGATGCATCAGATAACCGATGCACAAAATCTGAATTGATACAACAGAAATTCTTCTCATTTATCCAGTTGTAAGGTAGAAGACAGATGAGAGAACCTATAAAACGGAATTACTGGCTAGCCTTTTTTTGTGAGTATCTGTAAAAAAAGGTTTATTAAGGTATTACAGTATCTTATATGTAAAGTAACATATTTAATAAAAAGGAGATGTATGAACAATCTTATATCTTTTTCAAATGTACTAAGTATTAAGTTTTAATACAAAAAGTGATGCATGATAGAGATGTGATACTTCCTGGAGCTTATAAAAGATGTTTGCTATGAGTCGAACTTGTCTTCATATTATGCAAAGCAAATGAAAAATAGACAGGTGTGTCTTAAAAAGACAGTTAAGAGTTACAGCATGATGGTTAGAGCTCATTAATCGGTACTTTGGAGCCAAAGAAGGATTGTATAAATGTGAAGTACAGAGGTTGTCTCTTCTCTCATATAAAAGTGACAGTAATTAATAGTTCCATGAAGAAACAGAATGGTGCACTGCATCTTTCCCACGTAGCTTCCTGTGGTAAATGTATTTGTACATCTTCATGACCTTTCTTGGAGAGTAAAATCCAGTCTGCCCAAATCTTGCCTATACTTACTTGCTTAACACTCTGTATGTCCCAGATGGTTAATCCAGACTGCTGATTTTCCAGGTTTTCCAGGTTTGTACTGAGATATAGTACAAGAAGGAGTACAAGAGAAATACAATATATTTCATGGCTATATCAAAGTGCATGTCATGAATTCAATTGGTCTTAGAATTGGTTTGGGCAGATGAAAACAGGAGAAGAGGATGCAGGAAAAAAGAGACAGAGATACGTGAAATGAAAAAGAGTATTGCAGCTATAGCATGATTGCTAAACTGCATTCCTGAAATGGTTTAGAAAAAATAGTCTTGTATTCCTGCATGTACAGCCACTCATCCTAGAGCAGGAATGGTAAATTGTGGCAACATGGCCAGAGCATTCTTTGAAATGTGTTTTAAATTACAACACAGCTGAAAACACAAGAGAGCATTTCTTGCATCCTGAATGGAAAAGAGAGACACTCATCTTAAGCAAGGTTGAATAAACTCCCTACAAGCGTTCTGTGGCTCTCATTCATCTCTAGGCAGAAGAAAGAGAACACAAGTAGCCATGTGACTAAATTTCAGTAAGGCAAAACCTGAATTGAATATCAATGTTAAACAACAGTGTCTTATTCCAGAATAAAACTTTATGCTGAGCTTATTTTTATTGTAAACTCTTCTTTTTTCCTTTTTTAATTTTTTTTTTAATTAACAATAAATTTAAGTGACTTTACTGCATCACACAAAGGGACAATATTCCATACTCATGCATCACAAAGTATTAAAAAATTTTGAACTGCAGCTGTTGAGTTTAACCAGTTCAGACCAAGTCCTAAAAGCTTCCTGCGTGAGAAGTCAAGGTGACAGAAACTGGTCTTCCTAAATCCAGAAGGCATAATGCAACACTGTAGTTAGGCCAGTGTTCAAGTGTTGAAAAATCAATAGAAATCTGTTTCTTTTTTATACAAATGATTGCCCATTTATTCTACTCTAGTCAGTATAGATCTCAGACCAGGGCAATAACATAACACATAAGTTTTCTGGAGCAGAGACCCTGGTGAGCAGAACTGGTGTGGCAGAAGGAAATAATACTATTGATCAGTTGCTTCAGGGACTATTGGTATTTAAGTCGGTAAAAGAACCAATGAAAAATGTGCTTTCATTGAGAGTGATTTGCAAAGTGCAGTTAAGCAATTAGAAGGAATCTGTAATTGAAGGTACTTGTACCTTGAAAAAGAATGAAGTGTAAAAAAATGAAGGATAATACTCTAAAAATTCATCTCTATTTTCCTTTGTTCACAGCTAAAATACAGTCAGAGATATAACAATAATACCTTTTTTTTAACTGAACAAGTTTCATTAGCATTAAAAGCAATGATCATAAAGGTGAATGAGCTGCACAAAATAGCAATGTTGAAATATTAATTATTATTACAAATTTTACCTCCCTGAATCATTAATAATAATTATGATAATAATAATAATAATATTAATAAAAAATTCGTACTAGTTTTTAATGAAATAACTATTCACCAAAATAGTTAACTGCTTTTTTCTGTTGACTACAGGGATTATTATGAATTCAAAACTTTTTTTTTTTTAATCCTCAATACTATTAATTTTGAGCAATGTTAAGTTCTGAAAAAATATATTTTCAGACATATACTTATGAAATACCAAAACATTAATGATCTAAGTGTAAATTGACAGATGAAGTTACATTACAGGTTAATGTTAGCATCTGTTTTACTCTAGTGTATTTATCTGCATCTCCAAATTAAAGGTAATTNCTTTATGCTGAGCTTATTTTTACTGTAAACTCTTCTTTTTTCCTTTTTTAAATTTTTTTTTTTTTTTTAATTAACAATACATTTAAGTGACTTTACTGCATCACACAAAGGGACAATATTCCATACTCATGCATCACAAAGTATTAAAAAATTTTGAACTGCAGCTGTTGAGTTTAACCAGTTCAGACCAAGTCCTAAAAGCTTCCTGCGTGAGAAGTCAAGGTGACAGAAACTGGTCTCCCTAAATCCAGAAGCCATAATGCAACACTGTAGTTAAGCCAGTGTTCAAGTGTTTAAAAATCAATGAGAAATCTGTTTCTTTTTTATACAAATGATTGCCCATTTATTCTACTCTAGTCAGTATAGATCTCAGACCAGGGCAATAACATAACACATAAGTTTTCTGGAGCAGAGACCCTGGTGAGCAGAACTGGTGTGGCAGAAGGAAATAATACTATTGATCAGTTGCTTCAGGGACTATTGGTATTTAAGTCGGTAAAAGAACCAATGAAAAATGTGCTTTCATTGAGAGTGATTTGCAAAGTGCAGTTAAGCAATTAGAAGGAACCTGTAATTGAAGGTACTTGTACCTTGAAAAAGAATGAAGTGTAAAAAAATGAAGGATAATACTCTAAAAATTCATCTCTATTTTCCTTTGTTCACAGCTAAAATACAGTCAGAGATATAACAATAATACCTTTTTTTTAACTGAACAAGTTTCATTAGCATTAAAAGCAATGATCAAAAAGGTGAATGAGCTGCACAAAATAGCAATGTTGAAATATTAATTATTTTTACAAATTTTACCTCCCTGAACCATTAATAATAATGATGATAATAATAATAATAATAAAAAAAAAAAATTAGTACTAGTTTTTAATGAAATAACTATTCACCAAAATAGTTAACTGCTTTTTTCTGTTGACTACAGGGATTATTATGAATTCAAAACTTTATTTTTTTAATCCTCAATACTATTAATTTTGAGCAATGTTAAGTTCTGAAAAAATATATTTTCAGACATATACTTATGAAATACCAAAACATTAATGATCTAAGTGTAAATTGACAGATGAAGTTACATTACAGGTTAATGTTAGCATCTGTTTTACTCTAGTGTATTTATCTGCATCTCCAAATTAAAGGTAATTGTTTGGAGAAGAATATGAATTAATTAAGAAAATACATTTCAGTTTATGGATTTAGAAACTGTATTAATATATTCTGTCTGTCTTTTAGCCTTAATATATACAGCTGGAGGGCACATCTTAGTAGTTTCCATGTAGTATCTGGAATGAATATGTTCCCAAATACTGGTACATTCAGGTTCCAGTGATACTGAGTCAAGACTTCTCATAAGAGCAGATATATTGAAAAATGAACCACTTATAAATCCCATGATACCTATGTTCTTCTTGACACAGGTTTTAGATATACTCCCTTGCAAGTAATCTTTTCCAAAATGAAGGTAATATGGTTTGGGCAATTGTTCTAACATGGACTGAAGAAGGATTACACTATATGGCTCAAGTTTCAATCTCCCCTTCCACCTTTCTTGTAAAGATTTCAGGTTATTATACACTGAAGTCCAAAAAAGACGTATTGACTTTATAGGACCACAGGGCTGAAAGAACATGTGTCTCTGAGTCTAGGGGAAGCATGATAATTTAATTGACTCTGCCTTTAAAATGCAAAAAAGAAAATTAACCAAAACCAAAAAAAACCACCAGCTTTTGTTCTTGTGCCACTGTTCAAGATGAGGCTATGGAGCTGGTTAAATCTAGTCTGACCATCAGTAGCAGATTTTTCCCTAATTGTTTAGGAATGCTATGACACCCAGGCAGGATGTAAAACCACATACACCCTTCTGAAGGTCTGAGGATATTTCTTTCTAAACACAAAGGCTTGATCTACCTTGTAGGTGGAGCCACTTATATTTCTTCATAAGTCAATAGAAAAAATAATAGGAGATGTCCAGATTCATTGCCTTTAACAAAGAAATCTAAGATTGTTATTTCCCTCTGCATAGTAAATTAATTAATTCATATTAATCCTTGGAGAATAACTTAATCTTGGTTTCCTTCTCCCAGATAAAGAGGAGGAACAAGAATGAACATTATTTCATAATTAATATTGAGCTTTCTTCTCTTTGTGATTGATTCCCTGTTCATTTCAGAAGTTTCAACCAAATTTTATGTCACATAAAATTCCCCATGGGGAAGTGTCAAACACTTTGTCACACTAAAGGCAAATATTTCTTGCCATCACACTTTTTGTACCATTTTCTTGGAGGGTTTACTTTACAGAACCAATCAGTTTACTTTACCAAGACCTACAGGCAAGGTGTGAAGCATGATAATACTGAGCGAAAGACAGCTAATATGTTACTCTGTATAACTGAATTGATTAATAACATGTTTAGAACCATAATTTTAGGAGCCTGAATAGGTTTCATGACAGTGCACTAAGACTTAGGCGCCAAATCAAATTCCAGACTCTCCTTATTCTTTTTTTAGGGCTTTGATGGACCATACAGAAGGCATTCCACCTTGCTGTCTCTCTGACAGTAACATCAAGTTAAGGCCATCACTGACTTTGTGCCATCACTGTAAGAACTGTTGGAACCATTGCTCTATTAATTTCTTACAGGGACTCCCAAAGTTTATTTAGTTTATCTTGACATTGTTTATTATTGACTCTCATTCTTATCTGAGCTTGTGGATGATGAATTTATTAGTGATATATTCATATTAAATTATCTTTCAGAAGAGATAAGCATGCCAGTGAATTCAATTTGACAGTGAACATCTAGCCAATCTAGAAACCAAATGAGTCTATTTTCTAGATTGCAAGGATAGGCCAGAAATACCGATGAGCCCTTTTGTACACTTGTAGTTGACTCTTTATGATTGGTGCCATCTGCTCTTTCTTGGGTGAATGATTGATTAAGTGAGCAATATATGATTAGTGGCTTGCCTTGCTACTGTACTGTACAAGTTGTTCTGGAGTGTGCTCTCAACAGCCACCATCTGTGTGCCTAACAAATCAAGCAGGGCAACATCCCGTTCTGTGCCATCCATGCAACCCTTGGGCTTCTCTCAGGTTACTGATCTCTGTAGTCTTTAGGGCTGTGATTGAACACATCTGTGCAAAAGTAGGGGGTTTTCTGTCTGATTTATTATTATCATATTATTAATCCTCCCTTACTTCATCCCTCCTTCTTTCACTCCTTCTCTCACTCTCTGTTTCCTTCTCTCTTATTCTCTCCCTCCCTATAAACCAGAACATTTTCCTTTGACCTTGTTAGCTGAGATTATAAGGTGTTGTTGTTATTATTGTTGTTACTATTATTATAATTTCATTATCCAGGAACAGATATCCCAAAAGGGAAATTTTCACTTAATGCGTAACGTTTGAAAAAAGCATTGGAATTATAATGGCAGGTTTTAGGAAATTTTAACTATAACTTCAGAATCACAGCAAGGTTGAGGAAAGAACTCCAGAGGAAGGAAGCTCTGGACTTCATCTTGTCCAACCCACCTGCTCAAACAAAGTCTCCCAGACCCCATTGCCTAGGACGACATGCAGGTCGTTTTGAACATCTCTACAACCTCCCTTGGCAAGCTGTGCCAGAGCTCAGTCACTCTCACAATGAAGCTGTGCTTCCCAATGTTCAGAGAGAACCTTCTGCATAACAGTTTTTGCTTCTTGTCTCTCCTCTGCCTCTGGGAACTCCTGAAAGGAACCCGGCTCCATCCTCTTTGCACCCTCCTTCTCAGGTATTAACAAACACTCACGAGTTACCCCTGACCATTCCCTTCTCCAGGCTGAGCAATCCCATGTCTCGTTGGGACAGATGCCCTCAACAATCTCTGTGGCCCTTCTTTGGACTCTCTCCATTATGTCTTTGCCTCCCTTGTACTGAAGAGCTCAGGACTGGGCACACCACTTCTGGTATCACCTCAGCAGGGCTGACCAAAGAATCCTAGGACTCATCGCAGCCACATAAGCCATCCTAGAACTACAGAGTGAAAATGTGCAACACTTATCACTGCTCTGATCCTCCTCCTAGAGAAAAGCAGGGTTTTAGACAAGATCATAAAGTATTTTTTAATTCTCATGTTGGATAATCAAGGTATGATCAAATGCTTAACAGACATAAGCAATACAGTGAAATTTCTAGGTTAGATTTGTTAATGATTCAAAAAAACCCCCTTATTTTTGAACTTTTGCTATTTACTTATTAAGTATGCAGAAACTAATACCATCATCATTCATTCTTAAAAATTGCTGTTTCCAGTAATGAGAATTTAATGATGTTACCTGTCAGTACTTTTGCTAAAAGTTAAGAAAGTTAAAGTTACTATTTTATAAGAGAAAAAAAAAAGAAAGTTCAAGAGGTGTCTTTTTATTTTATACCTATACTTCTTCTAAAATATAATTAGAGAAAAAAAAATCAAACCTCCCCTTTCTCTCCTTTTTTTTTTTTTTTTTTTTTTTTTTTCCCCTTNTTTTCTCTCTATTTTCAGAAGCCTGAACTTATGGACTGGTCAGAGGTGAAATATGTCTTTTATTGGGAGAAGACTGGACTATATTTAATTAAGTGTACTTGTATTGAGACAGAAGGGGAATTATATTACTGGGTCAGATAGTTCCCAAGTGTAGTTTGATTACAGCTGTAAAATGTTATATTTTTTATGTTGGCATTGGACCAATTAAAATATTGCCAGTAAAAAGCTATGAGCTAGAAAAGAAACTCTAAAAATAACATCTTGTTAGTGCACATATCTGCTTTCTGTGTAGGTTCTGCTTCAGGGTTTTACTGCTGTCAATACTGCTGACAAAAACCTGTAAAACCACAAGCTGTGCTCTATTCTGCCTTCCGCATCATCAACAAAATTGACAGTTAACACTGATTTTAAAATCTGTATTACTGATGGGTAAAAATGTATATCAACGCATATTGAATTGCAAGACAGCCTGCAGTCTTGTGCTGAAAACAAAAGGGATGGGAAGAAAGCACAAAACACAGAGAATGAAAACTACCGTTGTATAATGCCATGAAAACAGAATTAAGCTTTTGCCTCAATGACTTTTTTAAAGATCTTCTATGTCTGATAGTTAACAGTTCTGTCTTCCTATAAGCCAGAGTGATGAATACAATAATTTGGGAAAACAATTACCCTCTTTTCCCCTTAGCCATATTTCTTTTCTTGGCACATTGATGCACCATGAACCACAGCTCAAAGCAGAGCAGTATATCATTAAGTTTACATACTAATTCCTCCAAAAGACAGCTGCTGGATCACATACCTTTGCAACTAATTCAAAATGTCTGTCAGATGTAGGCAGCTTGTATTCCCTCACAGGCAATTTCATGGATAAAAGTCAGAAGATGGGAGCCAAACTGAGCTCGTGTAGCACAAATATTTATGTAATTTGTTCATTGTTCTTCAGTTTTACTCCTTAATCAAACACTGCTGTCTGACACAGTCCAACACTGCACTCAGAACTTGAGGTGAGGCAGCTCCAGGGCTGAGATAGAGTGGGATAGCCACTCTTCTGACCAGTTAGCTGAACTCTGCTTAAAGCACCCCATGATACTTTTGGCCCTCTTGGCTGCTAGGGAACATCATTAAGTCATATTGAACTTCACAGCAAAAAAACTACTCATATCCCTTTCTGCAGGACTTCATTTCAGCCTCTTGTCCCCCAGTCTATACATGCACCCAGGCACAAAGCATCCTACTGTCCCAGGTATAGAATCCAGTACTGGTTGTTGCTCAGTTTCATCAGATTGGTGTTTACCCATTAGTCTAATTATCAATATCACTCTCCAAGGCCTCTCTAGTCTCAGAGGGAATCAATGGCTCCTCCTAATTTGTTATCTTCAGCAAACTCTGTATGACCTAAGTCATGTGTGCAGGTCATTAACAGAAACATTGAAGAGAATTGTTTCTCAAATTGAGCCCTGGGGGAGCACCACAAGTGGCTGCCTGCCTGTTTAGATGTTGCCTCCATTACTGCATCACTTTGAAACCATCCTTTCAGCCAGTTGTTCACCTACCATATAGTGTGCAGGTTCAGCTATGTGCTGGACACCTTTTCCATAAAGATGCTGTGAGAGATAGTATCAAAACCTTTGCTAAAATCCAAAACCACATGTCCTTTGCCTCCCTTACATTCACTAGGGAAGAATCCTTGTCATATATTAAGTTAGTAAGGTTTTGCTTCATGAATCCATGTTGGCTTTGACTAGTCACTGCAAGGTCTTTCAAAGGTTCTTCATTAACTCCCAGGATAATATTTTTTATAATTTTACCAAGTCCAAAAGCAAGATTGTCAGGCCTATAATTAGTAGGGTCTTCTTCCTTCCCCTTTTTGAAAACTGGAAAAATGTTTGCCACCTTCCAGTTACCTGGAACTTCTCTAGATTCCTAAGTCTGTTGATATATAACTACAGTAGGTCTTGCAATAACATCAGTGCACTATTTCATTACCCTGGGATAAATGCCATCAGGTCCCATAGACCTACGTGCATTCAGTTACAGCAGCAAACACTGTATCAATTCAAAGTCATCTGGGAGCTTGTCACTCATGGTCAATCATGGTCTTCCAACCCAGGGCTCCCAGAGCCTCAAGGCCTATGATTGGTGTCAAAGACAGAACTGAAGAAGGTATTAAATGTTAATGCTTTATCTTAATCCGTTTTCCTGAAATGATCAGCCCCGCCAAGTAACAAATCAATGTTCCTTTAGATGTCCTTTTGCTGTCAATATACCTAAACCTTTAACTTGTTGCCCACCAATATACTGGCCAGCTTCAATTCCTACTGACCTTTGGCTATATGAATTCTCTTCCAACAGTGGTTAACATCATCTCTACAGTCCTATTGTATATCCTGACCTTTCTTCCAGAATCCGTATACTTTCTTTTCCTGCCTAGGTTCTGAAGGATGTCACTATTCAGACGAGCCAGCCTTCTTCCTCTCTTGCTTTACTTTCAATGGATGGAAATTGCCTGCTCCTGCAATCTTAAAAGTTATTTTTTAAAACTTACATGTGTGGACCCCATTTCACTCAAAACTCAGATTGCCATGGAAATTTACTAACTTGTACTTTGAGCAGCCTAAAGTCTACTCTCCCAAGATGCAAGGTAGTAGCTCTATAGCTTTAATTTTATTTTTTAATTTTATTTTTTTAAGTTTTGCTAAGACAGTGCTGTTTGAAGACCAAAGGAATTCAGCCCGTTGATTCTAAAAATACTGGAACAATGTCAGATGAACAAGCTTTGTCAATGAAACAGATATATTATTCTATCACAGGACAGTGAGTATAAAGACATCAGCATGATTTCTCTTTAATGTTTTCATTAACACTACCTTGCTTGTCTTACCACAGGTATTCACACATTGAGCCAATTGGGAATTAATGGATTATTTTATTAATATATTTGTGAAATTAGTTTATAGTGTTTATAATTTTTCTCTTCCTCAGTTGTTGACTTCTCAGCATGTCTCATATAACTCCCAAAAGCATACCTCTGTTTCATTAATTTTCCTGTTATGATTAACAATGCACAGTTTCTCAAGCTAGGAATGAACTTTTTTCTCAATTCTACACAGTTGTAGGGGAAGTACAGCTAATTGCATTGTTCTCCTACTGTTTCAATTGCGCGTTAGAAAAGATCTATCTGTAGAATAACTTGAAAATACTGCAGAAATATTAAGAGAATGACAAATCTAGGGGTATATTTCAGAAACTGGCATATGCAGCTCTGCCGACGCTTCCACTTAAGATCTAATTTGAAGAAGACAGATAACAGGAATATACATTTATAACATTTCTGTAATTTGAAGTCAAGTTTGAGACCCCAAAAGGATAACTTAGAGAAAGATAACAGTTGTAAAAAACCAGAACAAAGCAGCAGAGAAAGAACTGAGGATCATGGTGGACAACTGGCTGTCCATGAGCCAGCAGTGCCCTTATGGTTAAGGCCCAATGGTATCCTGGGGTTCTTTGGGAAAATCACTGCCAGCAGGTCAAGGGAGGCGATCCTTCCCTTCTACTTAGCCCTGGTGAGGCCATATCTGGAGTGCTGTGCCCAGTTCTGACCTCGTCAGTGCGAGACATGAAGATTCTGGAGCAGCTCCAGCAATAAAGTGGATCAAGGGAGCACTTCTCTAAAAAGGACAGGCTGAGGGAGCTGGGCCTGTTCGGCCTCCAAAAGAGACGACCTAATCAATTTCTATAAGCATCTGAAGGGAGGGTGTCAGGAGCATGGAACCAGGCTTTTCTCAGTGATGCTAAGCAATAGGACAAGAGGCAACAGGCAGACTCTGATACACAGGACATTCTACCCAAATGCAAGGAAGAATTTCCTTACTGTTCAGGTGACCATGCACTGGAACAGGCTGCCCAGAGAGAACCCCTCACTGGGGATATTCAAGAACTGTCTGGACACAATCCTGTGCCATGTGCTCTAGGATGACCCTGCTTGACTGGGGAGGTTGGACTGGATGTCCTTTCCAACCTGATCCACTCTGTGATTCTGTGTTAAAAAAGAAAGAATTTTCCTGCCATATATAGATCAACCTGTCTGATGAGCAGCATTTTTAACGCTGCTGGAATCAGTAATGAATGTCCATGGCTGTTAGTGAGAGGAATTTAAACAGTGATTGATCCTTTGTTTTGTTAATAGTCTAAACACTGCTACTGAACAAAGTATGTTGTCTTCTCAAGTAGGAAGGAAGGTTTTCAGCTGAAATACAGGGGTTATAAATCCAGCATTATTAAAAACATGCATTTGAGAACTTTTTAACTGCTTATGGCAAGTTATGCCTCCCAGAAGGCCTAATCCCAAAAGGGGATGGGTGAGAGGGAACAACGTTAAATATTTGCATTGTGACTTTATAAAATGCTGAAAACTCTGGTCAGTTTTTAGCTAGCATAGTTACTCTGTAAACTAATGGTAGAAATATAAAATTATACAGTAAGTCATAAAAAGTTTCTTACTGTCATAGTCATGATTTATTCAAATATAGCTTCCAATCTACCATCAACACAGGATAAGACCTTGAGATGATAAAAAGGAGGCAGAAGTTCATGTCTTCAGTGCTAAACATGAAAAAAGGTAGTAAGTTTTTAAAAGTATAAAAACCAGCGTAGATATTGTCATAATACTTCCTGAAGGAAACCATCTTCCTGTCGTTCTTTTGCCTGTTCTAATTCTATTTCTATAGATTTCTGTAGATTTACTGTGTTTTTCAAATTGAGATTCCCTCAGCACCTGCAGCATTAGATCTCCAGATACACTGGCTCTGTTGATTTGAGTAAGTTTCTAGTTTTAATGGAAGAAGAGAATTCAGAATATGAAGTCCCTAAATCCTTGCAATGCTGCTGGTCTGTTAAGGTAGTCCTTGACAAGATACTGCAGAGTCTTTGCCTTAATGATACCATTTGAAGAAGGGAAGTAATATGGCTTGAATCAGAAGTCACAGAATTATTTTTCCATGTAATCATCCTGTCCTGAGGAGTGTTTGCACCTCTACCTATCTGTTTACCATCTGTGAATGGCCTATTGGTAATAAAACCAAGACAGCTACCTAGATGATAGAGTTCTAACAGGAGTTCATGAAAATGTTCTGGCAGACACTAGCTGAGTTAACTATTTAGAAATTCTTGGAAGATATTTATTTAGATAGAAAGGGTTTTAATAGTGGGTAAATGGTTGTGTTTTTGTCTGGTAAGAAGCATAAATTGGTGTGTTGTATGATACAAAGAATAAATCAGTGGATATTTCACCTTCCATGGCACAGCACAAGAAAATGCTTTTAATTCATCTGGAAGTGCTTTAGGATAAATACCCCTACTGGGATATTTGAGAAAGACACCAATATCCAATGAAAAAATATCAACTCTGACACCATCTGTTAAGCAAAGTGACTGCATCTGTGGTGAGATCAAAAGGTGGAGAAGATAATATTTTTATATCAAGTGGCTGTATTATCAGTCACTAAGAACCAGGAAAGGGGAAGCTATAAAATGTCTTTCAAAAATGTAAGGGAAGCAAAATAGGAAGGCATTATCAAGCAGTAACTCTTAACATGTAATGACATAGAAAATAGGAACTAAACATCAAATATACTTTTAAAAGTATTGAGGGAATATTAAGGAAGATTTAAAAACAACATAAAAGAAAATTCAAGAAAAACCAACCCAAAAAAATCTAGTAAAATCCAATTTACTCCTTTCATAGGGTAGCTAAAGTAGTATTTTAAGACCACAAGCAGCAGAAGTGAAAATGCCCTATAAAGCTTTTGACATGCCATCCTTCCCCAGAAACATTAATAATAACCCCCCATTCACATTCAGTCATGAAAGAATATGTTATAGGTTAAAACATTTCTACAGAAGGAGATGCTATATTTTATATTCCAAGAAGGCCTCTAGCTCAATCCTTCGCAACATTTTTGTTAGCAACCTGATTGATGAACTAAAGGCAGCACTTAGACCATTCTCAAGTGGTAAACAGAAAGGTAGAAGAGCAAACACTCTTCTGGACAGGATGGAAATCATTTTGATAGAGTTGGAGAAGGTCTGAGATCAACAAGATAATATCCAATAAAAACAAGTGCAGAGTACTACACTTTAGAAGGGAACAAATATAAAATAAGGAATATCTGGCAGATGACTGGAAGCTTGATAGGAGTCAACAACCTGATGTCCTGCAATTGAGAAAAACATTCTTTTGGGTTGTGCTAGTGAGACTGTCAGAAGGAGAATACAGGAAATAATGCGTCTACTCACTGTGAATATAATTCAAGAAAAAATTAATAAAATTGGGGTTCAGGAGAAGGGCAACAGTAGTTTTAAGTCATCTCAAAAGCAATATTGTTTGGGCAAGAGATTTATCTAGAACAAAAGAGAGTGGGATAGAAGGGTAAAAGTATGATATGTTAAAAGGGTTGTTGTAAAAGTACCAGTTTTACATTATTTTCCTGAGTCCACCCATGACAACAAAAAGTCATCAGTACTCTTCATTACAGCAAATCTTACACTAAAGATTGAGAAAAGTTTCTAATTATATTAATGGAAAACACTGCAGCAGCATGTCTGAGGAGATGCAATCTCTACTAGATTTCAAAGACTAGGAATTGACAATACTCAGCCTGTAGCCAAAGGATAGAGTAGCTCAGATAGATTTCAAGCTCTCTTTTATTAAATAATTCTCTATTACTATATACAATAATAAAGAATAAATATTACATCACCTGTATGATTTCCTAGAATAAAAATGTATATCCAAATGTAAAAAATATTTATGAAAATGTGAAATAATATTATGTTATTTGGGCATACACTGAGTTATGCAACCTACATGCGCGTAGAAATTGATGTTTAAGCAAAAGGCTACAAAGGAACATCTGTAGGGTTTTTGCAAGATATTGTTTTATACAGTTTGATACAGTTGAAACAGTATTGTCATAATCCAATTGAAATTGTAATGATTTTTATGTAGATTTAAGTTTGCACTCCTCTCTTATTTTAAAATATTGGGGTTTTTTTACTTAACATGTTTTCTTAAGGCACCAGTATTAAATAGATGATTAATACTTTGAAATGTATTTAATGTTCACTGTCATTTCCTTTTATGCGTAATAAGGCACAGAGATGAAAAATTCATGATAACATACACTAGGAAATTGGATTTCAAATTGAGACAAATTATATGCAAATAAAGCATCAAAATTCAAACAAAAAGAGCAATTATGAATTTAGTAATTTTTTTTTTAAAGGACAAAGAGGAGGGTGAAAAAAAGTGATAACAAATAGAACAACTGTGCTTTGATGTATGATAAAACTGCATTAGTCCTTTAAGTGTGAAGCCTCTTGTAGAAATTACATTATTAGCTCTATCTTTTAATAATGTCAGGCTGTAATATCTACAACTTTGATTTTTAGAAACAAGCTAATTCGCAATCAATATCGACTGTGATTATAACAAGTAAGTGGTATAACATGCCAAAGGCATATTTTGGTACTAGGAATGATAATCACTGCTAGCACAGTGAGGAGGAGGGGGAGCCCTAGGTGTATGCACGTGAAAGAAACAACCACGCAGATTATTATAGAGTGTGTCAGATATAATAAGTTTTCAAGCTCCACATAATAGCTCTGCACCTGCTTGTTCTGCTCTAGCATTTGTCTTTGACAGTGAGAATAATTAGAGGACAGAGCAGGTGCTTTAAGGGTCATGAGCTGGTTTGCCCATTCAGAGAGTTCAGACAGCCAATACCTGGTCATTAGCAGCCACACATCCCTATAAGCCATAATAAAAGTCTGTCCCAAGTCTACAGGAAGTATAATTATGAAAATTTTCCCATGTCTCTTTCACACAAACTCTGCTGTTGTGTAGAAAGGGTATAAAGGGAAACATCCCAATGGAATGGAAGGTCAGTACTATAGTATTCTTTGTAACAATACTTTCCTGAGTTCCCAGAAATGGGACTATGGAAAGCAATTATGGATCACTCACTTTTGGATTCACTATGAATGCTTTTTGTCTTGTTCTTGTAGTTTGGTCTGCTTTGGCATTTTGGTTGGTTTGGTTTGTTTGGTTTTTTTTTTTTTTTTTTTTTTTTTTTTTTTTTTTTTTTTTTTTTTTTTTTGTTTTTGTTGTTTTTTTTTTATGGGGGGTTTGTGGTTTTTTTTTTTTAATAATTATTTTTTTAAATACAGATTTTAATGAACTGTCAAATTGGAAGTGCTGAATTTTGGGTGTAACCTAAAGTACACACATGCCCAAAAGATGTCTAGAATCCTAGGCATGGAAAGATATTTCATTTATCTATAGACTTTCATTCAAGTGAGAAAATCCTTTAGAGAAAAATAGAATTATCCAGATATGCTGCCTTAAACATAAATAATTCACACCGTACATTTAAATTTATTGCAAGGTAATGTCATCTTTTAGAAAGACAAATGGCCCTTTGAGTTTATACAGAATATTAAAACGAAGCTTGGAGTGTGGCAGGGATAGTTTATTTGATTCAATGCCTAAAATTGTAATAGGTTTTCAGTACAATGCCCAGTAATGTTGAACAATACTTTTCATACTTTCTTCTAAAACTTTTCTTTATATAGTATGCAAATTCACCTGCATCAGGATATTTAGTTGGATAAACAAGCTACAGTTGATATGTTAGAGTAAGCATTATTTAGCAATCTCAGTGAGTCACAAAGCAGATGGGTGCTTTTGATGTTTTCGTAGGAAAGCACAAAAGAAAAAGGATTAAATGTCCTAAACAAAGTAATTCAGTGCTCATATGCCTTAAAATGTTGCAATTTTCATTATATTAAAATTATTGTATGAGTTATGGTCATACCAAGAAGAGAAAAAAAATTTTTTTAAAGGATAAAGATGTTAAAATAGAGCAGCTTTGGCTCTGAGACAGTAAGGATCTAACAAAAATTTGAAAATCCTTACAATGTTAGAAGAAATTTAAGTTGTCTAAAATGCTGCAGATGTTCACAGAAGACTTTTGAAGGAGTTTTGATAAATGCCCTCCAAATACAATATGGCACACTGGCCACCAGCTTTCCACCTCCAAGTTTAATCTTTTCTTAAAAAGGATGAAATTATTCAATGTGTGTAAGTTATTACAACTGTTTTGCCAAGTTCTGGAGGCCTTTAATTCTGTCAACTCTTTTGAAAAGAACAAGTTTATTGTTCTAAAGTACATTGCATACAGCTGTACAGCGGTTCACGTGTGATGACTTCTGTTTATGAAAGAGTTTGATTTAATTGGTAAAATAATATTTTTCATTCACCTAGACTCGGTTTTCTTCTGTTTGATCCAGAACAGTACAAAGCAATAAAGCTGACAGTTGTTTCTCTGCAATATGTTAGAAATTCTTCAGAAAGCTGACTGACTGAGAATACAAAAGATTTACAAGAGAGGAAAACAAAGCTTTCAGTGGTTTGCATAAAAATTTGGACATTATTTTCTTTATTTAGATCGGTGTTAAAAAAAAACCCCAAACAAACCAACATTTGGTTCTTCAGTATTTTGTGAAATTAATTTGATAGTTAATATTAAATATTATTTCTTGCTAAATTTATTAGTGCTTTTCAGTAAAAATTTCTAAGGAAATAAGAGACATGCATCATGAAATTACCACTATAAAAAAGTAATAGATTATTACAGTCTAAGGATGAATTAAGACAGCTTAAGCAGAATAGAAGAGGTGTCATTCAAAAGGACACGCTGAAACACTTTTGTCAAAAATATTTAAGAAGCAAGCAGAAGAACTAATAGAAAATGTGCCATGATTAAAATTTCAGATAACTATTGAGCCTAATTCTGATGAGGAACAGGACATTTCTTTTGTATTAAAAGTATTTAATAACAAAATTTGATTATGTGGTTTAATATATTCTTTTACATGTAACTAAAATATTGAGAACAGACTAACTGAAGCCAGTTGCATTGTGCCAGGCAAGGAACTGCAGTGAAGCTGTTAGGTCTGAGACTGAAGCATGACCTTTGAAATAGTATTCATATCCTTACTTTTTTCTTTCTGTGCATTTGTTGAATAAATTAATAAATCTGCCATCCATTGTCAATGAGATCCACTGATGAATAGTTTATTTGATTACCTGTGACAAACCCTTTCATCAGCTTCTGATAACTAAGTTTAAATAGTGACTTGGCCAAAGGTCACTATGGATTATCCATCTTTCCCTGATCAAGAGCAAGATCTTTATTAGAGGTTCATGGTTTTATCAAAACAAGTTTCTTTTATATAGTGATATAACTATAAAAAAAAAAACCCATGAATGAGTGGGATCAAGTGTCAATGTCTATAGTTAACTAACACTAGACTGGAAGACCAATGACCTTTTTTCCATTTTTCCAGGGCTTTTCAATGTAAACTGTTTTAAAGTGGATTAGATTATCATAATTTTTCTGAAGACTCTTAAGATGATTGAGGTTACGAATCCCAAGTGAAAACGAAAGGTAAAATAACTAAAGGTAGGAAGAAGCATTAGTTTCACCCTCCAGTTATTTAACCTTTTAAAATAATTCCTGAAGGTTTTACAGAATACAAGAGTCTGGAGACTTCAATAACATACTATTTTTGCAGTAAAAAAACCCAACCTTAAAATAATGCTAGTAGATGTAAGATAAATAAAAGGATTTTTAAAATGTGTACAGGTGCAGCACCTTAAACTTGGCCTTGTTGAACTTCATGAAGTTTGCATGGGCTCACTTTTCAAACTTGTCAAGGTCCCTCTGGATGGCATCCTTTTCCTCCAGTGTGTCAATTGCACAACACATCCCGGTGTTATCGCCAAACTTGCTGAGGGTGCACTAAATCCCACTGTTTATGGCACCACCAAAGATTTTAAACAATGCTGGTCCCAATACTGACCCCTGAAGAACACCACTCATCATGGATCTCCACCTGGACATTGAACTGCTGACTGCAACTCTTTGTGTGTGACAAAACCAGCTGGTTCTTTGTCCATCAAGAAGTCAACCCATCAAATCCAACTCCCTTCAGTTTAGAGTCAAGGATGTTGAAATGTTTAACAGTTGTGGAAAAGAGGAGGAATTATTATAATGTGAAAATAATTACATTTATTTTGGTAATTTTGAATAATCATTTTACAGAAACTGCCTTAGGGCTCCCCCAGTGTTATCCTGTCTGTGCAGGAAACAGTGAAAAAAAAAGTCTTCACAGCACAGGGACTAAAACCAAAATAATTATATAAGGAGAAGATCCTACTTCCTTTACCAATTACTACCAAAGAAAACACCACTGATGCTATTATTAGGGAAACTCAGGTTAAAAAACCTACTATTTTGCCACATAGGGGTGATTCAGAATGAAATTTTAGGAAACAGTTATTTGAGCGAAGGACAAATTTGAAATAAGGAATTTAATGAATTTCAGTGGTACTTTATGGAAAATGAACTTTGGAAAGAAAACTTGTGTCATTTGGAAACCTTCTTAGTGTAAGGATTCCTTCTTAACATTTCCCTAAAGGTCTTTAAATATTTTGAAAAATATCATCTCCCATCCACAATCCAATTTTGAAGCAAAGCATTAAAAAGCACACGTTATGTTTTGGAAGCTAAGCAGATAGACATCTCGTTGAGGCACCGACAGTCATCATCTTCTGTACACCAAGAACAGCTGCAGGTACCCTGCCAGTCATGGCTGACTAATAAATGTACCCTAACTGCTCCTACTGTGCTGCCCGGGGAAGGAACTGCACTGGCAGAAACTGGGAGCACCCTCCTTCCCTAGCATCACTATAATTTATTAACAACAGTGTAACATTGACCCTTAACAAGACCAAGTCCAAAGAGGCAAGGAAAAGAAAACAAATTCTCACTTAAAACACATGAATTCTTAAAATGAGAACCAAGTTGTGCTTCTGTGTCTCCACAAGTTAATGTTATGTGATCTTAAGAACCTGAAAGGCTGTTATAAAAAAAAAAAAAAAAGGTTTAAAAGGGCAGTTAAGGGAATTAAAACCTTAAAACCTTACATCAACTTGGAGAATTCTTAGGGAAGTTGTATTAGAAGCACAGAACAAATCCATACTACTCATAAAAGTCCTGAGAAAAGAAGCAAGCCTGGTTAAAAGGCAGGGGCAAGGGAAGTTATTTGAAAGCAGTCTTCAAAGAACTGGGATCATGTTGAAATGAAGAAAATAGAAGAAAAGTAATATCTGGAAAGTTAAAAAACTCTATAAAGCTGGGTAAAAGAAGAGCTTGAGGTAGAACAAGCAAAATTCATAAAAATTAATAAATCTTTCTTCAAACACATCAGGAGCAAGAACTCTGAGAGACTTCAAATCCCACAGATTATTGAGCTGTAAAAGGAACCTTCAGGAAAAATAAAGTCACAGAAGAAAGCTGAACAGACTCTTTACGGCTGTGCTCACTGTTGAAGAACATGTACAAATTTTCCAAGAAGTACACCCCACCCACCCTTTTTTTCTTTTCCTTTTTATATTTTTTTAAATTGGTAAAGGATTTCAGAAGATGTGCTTCAACTTGAGCTCCTCTAGGAGAAGTTTCAGGAAAAAAAAAGACAGTAATGAGAGACCAGAAGCAGGTAATTTTCATCCAAGGCCTTAGAGATTTGAAGGTAAAACAGATGAACAAGATGTGATGTATATCCTCCCTCCCTCAAAATCCTTGAGGTACAAGAGCAACTGGAGGCAAGGGCAGGGGTTTATTTAACCACAAATGCTTGATGGCTTACAGATTATTCAAAGAGGTACTGTTCTTGTTTCCTCTGTTATATTTGTCTGTTCTATGCATCTCCTTTTGATGGTAACACCAGATGAGAAGGACATTTGATCCCACTGCAGTACCTCTTCTCTTCCATGCTTGAGTTATGATGGGAATGACAGTTTAAGAATTACCAAAATGTGAGTAAAGAACCTAAACGCCTTGCTGAGGTACCCATTACACTTGCCACAACAGCAAATAAAATGCAGTACCCTGTTGGCTTTTTTTGCTGCAACAGTACCCTGTTCACTCACAATGAACTTGTCCACTGGGGTTGACAGGACCCTTTCCACTGAGCTGCTCCCCAGCTGGGTGGACCCCAATTCTTCAGCCAATGCATAGAGCACTTGTCTAGACTGTCACACATCGGTTTCTCTAGAATGAGTCTGTGGGAATCCTAAAAGCCTTGTGGGAATGTACTGAAATCTTTGGAGAAATCCAGGTAGGCAATGTCCACTGCTCACTCCTTAGAGAATCTCCAACTTCTATGGTCAAATAAAACTAGACAGTTACCTTCAAACTCTGAGGAGCTACCTTGAATAGCTGTCATCCAACTCTGAAACACTAATATTTAAGATACCAGATTAAAAGGGACAGAGAAACCTTGTATCTTCCTATATCCAAGATGTGATTCTCCAATCTTCCTTTTATCTGCTTTCTTGTAATGAAGAAATTAGAAGCCTGTGAGCATTTGAATCACTGAGATCTCAGATCCTAGTTTCAAACTCCAAAATGTAAAAAAAAAAATTAAATGAAAAATGTGGATCTTTAAGTTTGGCAACATCTACATCTTAGGTCATTCCCTAGGCCCTTATGTTCCAGAAGCACTTGATATGGTGTGAACATTTACAGCGTAAACAGGCCACCAATCCCTTTACTACATAAATATATAATAGCAGGCACAAATTGCATAAGCAGCATAGGGCAAATATCAGAGCAACACCTACAGAACTGCATTTGTAATGTGATAACTCCTTCCATACATCATATAAATAGATGGTGTCTTAGTTAAAGTTACTCTTAAAAGGCAGATTATGTGATTTTGAACTGAATAAGCAGAAGAAACCTGAAATGAGGAGTCTCTTCGATGTATTCAATGAGAGCCAAAAGACTGCACAAAAGCTCAGCTTTGGTAAGTCAGCATTAACTGAAGAGCTTATAAATCACTCTCCACCATTTTAGATTGGTGATTATGGGAAACTCTCAGCCAGATAACTGAGATGTTTACATGTTTGCTACTCTGCAGAATTCTCTCCTAGACAAAAGCGGCTTTCAAGCAACATAGGAATTACACATATACATGCATATATATGTATTATATGAATATGTGTTTCCAACTGGCAAAGAAGTATAATAAAATCCTGTGAGAGCTTGGAACCTGAAAAGAGAAGGATGAATATTAAAAAAACCCAAACTGTATAATTGAAATGTTTCACACATGTCTTTCGCTTCCTTTTAGGATATTTGTATTTACTATGTTTTATAAGCGTAAGGGCTCCTCATGAGTCCTCACACAATGTAAAATCCAGCATAATCTGAAAACCGACTGTGAACTTTATTTTTATGTCACTAACAACAAAAAGTAACTACAGTTTGGGAAGCATATACATTACAAAATCAACTCTATGCTAAATTTTATAGATCTGTATACATACTGAAAGCTATGCACAGCTCCAGATATTGCAGCTACTGATAGGATGTGACGCCCCTGCTTCTGAGTGTGGTTCATCTTCACAGAGTTTATCCAAGACTCTCTGGATATCATTAAAGTCATGGTTCTCTTTTCAGCTCTGCATGTGGTTAGAACGTGTTCACAAATGCCTGTGGTATGCCATGTAGAAGTAGCCAGGTGAATTCCTTTAACAAACCTTCTGTAATATACTGAAATATATATATATATGTGTGTGTGTGTGTGTGTGTAGTAGGGAATACACTGGGACATGGGTTGGCCCAGCCAGATAATTAACAATTTCAGCCAATGGATATTTTCTTTTCATAGAGATATTTATTCATTTATTTTTATATCAGTGTCTACCCCTTCTCCTCCTTTTTTTTTTTTCCCTACTCACAGAGATTTTAATTCATATTCCTTGAGAACAGTTCTGAGAATCAGTCCTAGCCACCTGTGTACTTTAATATACTCTCAAGGATCTTGCTTCTAGGATGAGAGCTAGGTCTATGCATCTTGGGGTTGACAAAGAGAGGTTGTGAAGTCTCCATTCTTTGAAAAATTCAAAAGCCATGTGGACATGAGCCTGGGTAGCAGACTCCGGGTGGCCCTGTTTGAGTAAGGAGGCTGGACCAGGAGAGGTCCTCTCCAGCCTCATCCATCCTATAGTTCTGTGATTACTAACCTTGCCAAAAGACTTCTATTCTGATTCTGACTTGCTCAATGCCTTTTAAGAAAACCTGGGGGCATATAAAGATCAGCAGCATTTATTTTTCTTATTGTACCACTTTGTATGTGGTAACAGCACAGATAGCAGCAGGAAATAAACACATGTAAGTATGTAATAAATTAGTGATATCCTAATTTATTTGTCTCAGCCAGCCTTGATTTCACCTGTGATGCCTTCTTGTAAGTGTTTTTTCTGCTCCTAACTTGTCACTATTTAGAAATACATTTCATTGCAATATTCTTTCACATGCTTTTAAGCCTCTGCTGTAGTGTCAGAACTCTTCTTTCTTCCTCCCTACACTGTTACTGATAGAAATTAAACTTGGTATGAAACATGCACAAAACCCAGAGTAGATACCCTTTATAATAGAAATTGTGATTGAGAACCTTTGTATTCTGGTCCATTTAAGTGTCAAACTGTACTGCAGAGAGATTCCAGTCAGAAGTACATCGGTAATCTTATTAAAGTTGTGATGTGTCATCCTTCATGATTAGTCTTCATTTTCATCATTAGAAAGAATCAGATACTCATAATTAAGTTTTCGTTGTGTTAGAGTGTAGGCCAGTGTCAGAGCTACACAAAAGAGAAAGGAAGGACAAGATCTCATTACAAGTCCCACAGTGGCTGGAATATGACCCCAGCTCCGGATCATGAATGGATCAGTATTAATCCATTTGACCTCTATCCTGGAAAAATTAAAAGAGTTGCAGGCTCTAGAAGCAGAGCAGGGTGTAGCACTGGTCACTAATGTTCCTGTGCAGGAATCCCTCTCCAGGAATAATAAATAGCTTAAAGACAGAAAGTAGCTTTATTCACTAAGTGGAGGGTTTGTGTGATAATGTGGCATAATAGGTTCAAATCTCCATTGTGAAAATGTAAATCAAGAAATTTAAAAGGAATTTCCTGATCAGATAACAGCATGAAGGCTTGAGGTAGAAAAAGAAGTCTCCTTGCTGCAATACACAGCTCTTTATTATTTAAGCCTCTTCTGAGCGTTCTCCACTTCTCTGATTCCCTGATGAATGCAACTGTGAGAGCATCAGATGAAAGTAATTTCTGACAGAGACAGCTTGTATCTAAAAATATGTTACTTCTTGAGTATGATAAGTGTCAGAATGAACAAAAGGATGGCTTGAAAATTGTTTATCGATAGTTCTTTAACACAGAGAGCTTGTATTTATAAATATTTAGCATCCTCGTTGAAATATAAACATGAATGGAAAACAAGAGTTGGACACGCAGTATCTGGCAATAAACTAATTACCTTTATAATCAATTATATGACTGAACTGCACTGCTTTTTCAATAGACATTAGCTAAATGGGTTTTGAGAAGTGATTTGCTGAATTTGTTAGTGGAAAGCATTTAGTTGATTATTTTCATCTGGACAAATTAACAGCAGCTTTTTTTCTACTATGACTCCTTGAAATGTTGAAATGCTTCAGTTTCTTTCGAAATGCAAACATATGAATACTTAAGTGAAAAAAATACTACAAAAGCTAACTGGAAGTTTAAAGGATTAATATAAAATAAACTGGAGATATTTTTCTAGAAATGCTGCCAGCTGTTTTCTCCAAGTGCAGAAATCCACACAAATCTTGCAACTATTTTCTCCATTTGAACTTTAATGTACCCCTTCTTAGGCTTCCATGCCAATTAGGAGAACTGGTCATGCTTCCAGCTGTAATGATTCCAGTAAGAAGACATTTGGCTGACAAGATTCTAAAATCAGAGTCATCTGGAGGGGAGGTTCCATGCAGGTTAAGGGAAACACTGTATGCTTTGGAACTGCTGGGAGTCCACCCCTAAAAGACAACTGTTATACACAACGTGCTATTAAACAGCTCAGTGTTTAGTACAGATTCCTTAACACAATGTATCTGCTCTCCTCAGAAAGGGATTTTGGTTTTATTTTTTTAATTTTTAATGATAAGAGGTTTCTGGTTATGTACGCACACAGAATTTTGATATACACCAGATGTTTGGGAGTCCTGGTTGCCATTCTGTGACTGAGATTAAGTGGTCTTTTCTAGATTTTGGGTAAATTATCCAATGATCAGAGTAGCAGCAACATTCTACAAATGCACCAAAAATATTCAGTTGTGTTCTGCATGATGCTTAGAAGGAGAGCTGATACAAGTTTCTATGTGAGCTCACATGGCACGACCCATGAGATAAGAACCAGAGGAACTAAAAATACTGAGAAAGACTTTTTGTCGTTGGACTCAAGAATACTGCTTTCAAACCCAGCTGAAATCTCAATTAATTGGTTGGCTTTTTTTTGGCGTTGAGATAGTTTACTGATGCTAACAGCATGTTATTTGGATATCAAACAATTTGTGATACAGATTTTCATAAACAATGAATGAGACACTGTAGGTATTGCCACAGCTTGTTTGCCATCTCCATGAATTTCAGAATAATCTAAGAAGGTCTCTGTGTGCAATGATACACTTGCACAACTTCAAATTAGAATACCCGGTTAGATACTTGATTAATCTCACAACACGGACAAAGAGAGTTAAGTGTTTGCTATTACTATTTTAGTTTCCTGGCTGGATGGATTGTAGATGGTATTCTTATGCTGTATCTGCACCTAGAGTATACTTGCTGAAGCTAAAGCAAAAGAATTCTGTGAGCGTGCAAAAGAATACAAAACCCCTTCCTAGAATAAAAAAACTTCCATTTTTTCTCTGAACACAGATGGCTGCTCTTTTTCAGCGTATTTCAAAGAATCTCTTTTGTGTGAAATCACTCAGCTCCAACTGGAAGGAAAGAAGAATCTATTGCCCCTGCACAACCCAGAGCCAGATATGAGGAGTAGTCTTGGAAATGAATGTTGGGCTGTAGGTAGGCAATAGGGGAAGTGAATTCATACAGGAATCCTACAGAAGTTCTTGGGTGAATGAAATGCTTCTTCCTTTTCTCCTCTGAATTTCAGTGAAAGCTTCTTTCTAAAATGGAACAAAAAGAGAAAGAAACATAAGGCTTGCTCAAAATGTTTGCCAAAGCAGCTGAAAACTGGATTCAGCTCTCACCTTTTCTTCCATCACAGGATATAACATGTTTGAATCAACAGGAAAAAGACTAATTTGAAGAGAAAAGGTGGTCCCAAAACTCCTGTTGTGTTCTCTCAGACTTGGAGAGATCCCTATTCTTTTTAAGCATAAACTATTTAAAGCATTAACTATTTAAATACTAATTGACCTTAAAAGAGAGCAGATCCTCTGGTACAGCCCATAACTGGAAGTCAATACTGCTAGGATTCAAAGCCTGTGTCAAGAAATAGTTAACATATAAAAGCAATATATGCAATACAAGACCTGAAGCCTATTTCATCTGTTTGTGAAGCATTCAGTCTCACTCTACTGAGTTTGCATGTCAAGGCTTTTGGTAGGGGGAGGACTTCTCCGAGAAGCTGACAGAAGCGTCTCCCATGTTGAACAGAGCCAACGTCAGAAGGCTCCAAGATGGATCTGCCACTGGCCAAGTCCAAGCACATCAGTGGCAGTTGTAGCAACTCTGGGAAAATAGATTTAATAAGGGGGAAAAAACCCTGTGCAACAGCAACTGCAGTGAGAGACAGGAGTGCAGAAAATATGAGAAAAACAGCCCTGCAGACACCACGGTCAATGAAGAGAGAGGGGCAGGAGGTGCTCCAGGAGCCAAAGCAGAGATTCCCCTGCAGCCTGTGGGGCAGACCTTGGTGAGGCAGCTGTGTCCTTCCAGCCCATGGAGATCCACAGAGGAGCGGAGATCCACAGAGGAGCAGAGATCCACCTGCAGCCTGTGAGGGGCCCCACGCTGGAGCAGTGAAGGCTGTGACTTTGTGGCAAACCCATGCTGGAGCAGGATCCTGGCAGGACCTGTGGCACCATGGAGAGAGAAGCCCACACTGGAACAGGTTTGCTGGCAGGATTCGGTATGCCACGAAGGACCCACACTGGAGCAGTTCATGAAGAACTGCATCCCATGGAAAGGACTTGCACTGGAGAAGTTGGTGGAGAGCTGTCTCCTGTGGGAGAGACCCTCTCTCTGGAGCAGGGGAAGAGTGTGAGGAGTCCTGCCCCTGAGGAGGAAGGAGCAGCAGAGGCAACATGTGGTGAAGTGACAAGAGCCCCCATTCCCTCTCCCCCTGCAGCACAGGGCGGGGAGGAGGTAGAGAAAATTGAGAGTGAAGTTCAGGCTGGGGAGAAGGGACCAGGGAGTGGAAGAAGAGTTTTTTTAAGATTTGGCTTTATTTCTCATTATGCTACTCTGGTTTGATTGGTAACAAATTAGGTATTTACACGTCTGTTATTGAAAGAAAGGCAGTGGCAAGATGGAAGAAACCAAAACCCAAACATTCTCCATGACAATATTATAAAAACCTTCCAGCACCTAAACACATTAACACTAGAAGATCACTTTTTAGCACAGATGATTATAACTATGTAAAAATCTGTTTTACAGAAGGAAAGGGAGTGGGATTAATGGCTTTTTATTTCCTAGAATATCTACAGACCTCCTTAGACCATTAATTCTTGATCCTTCTTGCACTTTATATTTGTCCTACAGTGCACCTTTACTTAGTATTATCTACTTTATCACTCATTTTGCTATGTTGAAACTCTGAATATGAAAGTTTTACATCCTTTTGAAAGAGAATAATTGTGACTTCAAACAACAAAGGGGTTACTGCAGAGCCAACCTCAGTAAAACCTTTTATCGGCTGGTGAAGAACATTCCCATTTATTGAATCCCTGGAAATAACATTGTTCTCTTATTTAAACAAAGACAAAATACTTCTTTTTTTTTTTTTTTTTCAAACTGAAGAAAACTAAAATTAAGGTCAAGATCCAATCTATTCAATATAGACTACAATGAGAAAGTGTCACAGCCTTTTTCTTCATGAGAAGAGGTCACAGGAGTTTCATCTTTGCCTTTATTCTGTCACAATTCTCTTCTGTAATTCCAGGGGCTACCTGCCCTTCACACAGCTCATTACACAGCCACTGGCTCCCTGCCAGCCATTAGAAGGCCAAGCAAGTCGCCAAAGGCTGCTTTGGAAGTGGTGGGCATGAATGCTTTGACCATCTCTACTGTCTTTCATCTAAATCTCTTAGAATGCTTGAATATAAAAAAAGCCCAAAAAACCAAACTTACAAATTGCCCAAAATTGTCTGTGAGAAGAAGTGTTCTGCAACCTTCCAAGAAGGTGGCAAAACTGTTTAATAATCACTATCCTACAGGTAGCCACATATATATGCATTGTCCCAGTGAAATAGTTAATTTCAACCGGACTAATACTAAGTGTAAAAATACACATGGTCAGGTTTGAAAAAGCAGCCACTGCTGTTCTCCCACTTGTCCAACCTCTGGATGACATGAAAATGTGTAAACAGGAGTGCTTTGTAAATAAAAAGCATACATGGCCCTCCAAATAAAAGAAAATCAAAAATTATGAAAAACTTGAACCACAACCAAAATCAAATAAATAAAATAAAATAAACAAAGCCAAACAAAAACCCCACAAACAACCACAAACTAGACTAGAAAAATCCCCTAAAAATAAAGATCTCTATTAAACCAGCACAGGTTTGTGAACTATTACAATAGTCTCAGTACTGTAGCTACAGCAATTAATATCTAAAATGTACTGCAAATGGTAATATATTGCAGAAATAATTAATTTGTTTACAGGATTTCATTAAAAAAATACAATTAAAGTTGAATTTGCTGATTCAGAGAGCTTGAAATGTTAATTTAATATACTTTGAGATCAACGTACTGCTGGCCAGGACTTGATGCAGACTGAGCAGATCTTGAGAGCACCGAGTTCCTGCCTCTCAGAGAAACACCTTGCCGGGTCACCTTTAGAGCAGCCACCTATTTACCTCTGAATACACAGGAGCCCTTTGCCTTACAAGTCTGATGTGGAGACAGTGCTTAGCCTAATTGTTCCAACTCTTTAATTCACAGCGACAGCCCCAGGAGCTGGGGAACAAAGTGCTGTTTAGCTCTCCACAGAAAGGAACACCAAAATTCTAATGCCATGAACTCTGGCTGGAGTCTGGACTGCAATATCTTCTGACTTTGCAGAGTTATCAGTGAGTCCGTGCCTACACCGCTTAATAAACCAGGCAAGCTCCATCACTGGCATTCTCCCTGGCATTCTCCCTGGCACCAAACCAGCATGTGACCACTGGAACAGCACAGACCACAGGCTGCTCCTAGCACACACGGGAATTAAACTCTATGATGAAGATGTGGGGGTGTCTGTGTGTGTGTGTGTACATATGCATGAGAGAAAGGGAGCTTGTAAGGTATTATTATGGGACTAATTCGTTCCAAATACCTTAAGAAAGATACTGAAACAACTATCATGTATTTTGAAAGGTCCAGATTATACCATGTGGGCCAGGGACAAATAACAGATCTTGCTTCTGCATTATTCAAAAGTACAGGCATAGTCTTAAAGAGAGTTCTGTTGTTCAGAAGCACCTGTCACAGCAGGGCTACCTGTGCTCTCCTGGAACTGGCATAATCACATTCACAATCCACATAGATTTCACTGATGGTATCTATTGATTGTTATGAAACAGACACAGAATCCAATGTCATCCAGAGATACTTTGTATGGGAGTTACTTTGTTTAAAAAAGACACCAGTTAGGCCCAAGATGACATTGAGTGAGAAGGCGAGCCTCAGGCTGGTCCTAGTGGGTCTGAGAAAAGTACTGCCAGAAATTTCTCATAAAAGAAATTTGCTGTTTTGAAATTTGTTTGCTCTGTTTGTCCTATTGTTCTGAAAACTGCTCTCAATTTGTTCTGAAGAAACACAGTGGACACCAGACTAAGCACACCTACAGACAGTACCTATCATGATTCCAGGTGGGAGTAATATTTTTCACCTACAAAACTTTCAAGACAAACCATTTAAAACAAATTAAAAGAGAGGACTAAACCTGCAGTGGGAGATGTGAGTCACAAAGAGGAAATATTTGCATTTAAAAGAAGCAGGCAGTTTAGTCTTTCCCAATTATGGGCTAAAACAAGCTGATGCCAGCCAGTCCTGAGTTGCAGTGACTATCCTGAGTTCAGTGATGGGGTAACTCAAAAACTGAGTCATCATCTCTTCAAGGTTATCTACGTCCTCAGAAACTGCATTCAGAATGAAGCACACTAAAGCAGTCTAGAAAGCTGTTTAAGAGTAGTGCTGGCAAAATTTATGTTTTAGTCTCTCCACTAAACTTTCTGTTCCAAGTCATCCAGGCTAGCACCTGTGTTTGGTATCTTCAGTTTTCAGAAGATTCATATTTCCTTATTCAATTGTTTAAAATGTCCAGGTTAACTGTGTATGTATGAAACCAGCAAACTGAAGTCTACTGGGTCCAGATGGCAAAGGATTAGCAAGGAAATGAAACCCAAAAAAAGCTTTCCAGCAAAACTCTGTCATCCCCTAGAGAAAAGACCTTATTTCACATCTTCAAATGAATTACAATTTTTCCCAAGAAACAAGAATTTCCTGAAAATTTCAGCTCAGTGAAATGCTGAAAACTCCGCTATTTGTTTTAATTCAAACCCAAATCAAATTCCTACTGAAAGAAAAATAAATCCTGATAAATGAGAATTCCCACTTTAGTTAGCTAAAACTGAAAGGGCAAACTCACAGAAACATAGAAAATAGGAAACAGAACTGTATTGCAACAGTTTCTGCATAGCTGAATAACACCATGTAACTAAATCTCTTCAGACAACATTTTCCATGAATGTTTATAGTATTTATTCTAATGTAAATAGCTTTACTTTTTTCATCCAGTCAAATGCAGGAGACTGCACCATGTAATCACCATGTACCTCCACAATAACTTTGCTCACCATGTTTCCTTATTTTCTCTAAATGGCTATTTCCATAGTCATTGATAAATAAAAGTATAATCAAGCCTTGCTTCAAAGTTAATTTTCATGTAAGGGAAAGGGCATTAACATCTCATTATTATCAATGCAGAAAGCTTATAAATAGAAAGCTTATAACACTAAGGACAATGCTAAAAAAAAAATTGCGAGTTTCAGTTCTCGAGAAAAAAAAAAACGTCACTCAAAGATATCTACAAGAGATGGAGTACTGTGATTAACTCTATTTGTTTCAATAAATGGAGATTATACAGTGACCTTTACTTTAGCTGCCTTGGTTTCTCCATTTTTAATCATTATGCAAGATTTGGTAGGATTTGCTGCTGACACTTTGCTCCTCAGGGGACAATTAGCAGAGAAGTGAATTCACCAGAAAGGCAGCAGATCTTTTCACTTTACTACCCAAAATGACAGGAAAGAGCCCAACTTTGCTGGACTGTCATAATGCTCATCTATGGCTGGATCTGAGAGAAGCCAGACAATTCAACGCACCACACAATTACATTAAATCTGTCTGAATTAAACATTAGTGATAAAGAATGTTAATGATATATAAAATGTGTTCTGTGGTGTTGCAATTAAAAGTTTCACTGCACAATAAAGTAAAAACTTTACTGTTTTCATTCTGAAGGAATAATGCTAGTCTCTTCATCTTACCCTGTAACTTACCTTAGTATTTTCTTGAAGAACTACTAAAATACTAGGAGTTTGCACAAACAGATATGTTAAAGGTTTTTGTCATTTTGAGCTTTACATTTAATTCCTGCCACCATCCCATTCAGGCAAACCGACTCACCTCATGTCTATTCCAAAGACTTCTGATTGACACATGCTTTGTATACTGTGTTGCTTTAAATATGTTGTTTACACCTTTCTGGAAGTGCAACCCCAAATTCCTGGTGTACACGCTCCTAAAACATAGAGTCATCATTTAAGCTCCATTAGTGTTACTCTATTTCTATCACTCTCTATGCACTTAATATGCGTTTGCTGTCTTCTACAGACTACAGTGTGGTAAAATGACCAAAAATTCATGTAGTTTAGTGTCTCCAAAGAAAATAAGAACATGATTATTTATAAGTAGTATGTTATTCAGTAGGAAAGGTCAAGAAACAAATCTTCTAAAGAATTTACATCTCTCAGGGCTTTACACACTTTCTTGTGCTTGAGATTCACAGTCCCAGGAACAATTTGGGAAGAAGATAACTAAGCCTTTCTTCTATTATGACCCATTCCTGCCAGGAACAATGTATGTTTCAGGGATTCTTTTAGAACTATGAGTATTAGGAGAATATTTGATCAGGACGAGAGGCAGGTTGCATAGGGTGGCACAGACAGCTATAAGAATGAGTGTGGTGTCCAAAAAACCCCCAAAAATACAAAACAAACACCTCAGAGAAATTAAAGTATGTGTTCTAATTTAGCACACACTGTCATAGAGAAGTGTATAAAAGCCAGTCCCCCAAAAAAACTTGAGGGTATTTTGGTGATTTAGACATATTTATTTGCAGTAGAAGGAGAGAAAAAGGAAAATAAACCTACGACATTTCCAGTTTTTACTCAATCGGGAAAAGAAGGTCTGGTAATTAGAGTTCCTTAGGTACTTTGGGACAAACAATTTGTGTGATGAAAACTTGACATAACTATGAAGCCACAGGGAAATAAATGATGCAGGATACAGCAAAAGAATTCTAAAGTTCCTAAATAAATGCATTTAAAGACAAAAAGAAAGCAGTAAACGTAAAGGAGGCTATGTAAACATAGGTCAGTATATCTGTAAGAATGAGAAAAAATTTAAACAATTAGTTTTTCAAACAATTAGTTTTTCAATCAAAGTAGTACTTCATGAGATAGTCTTGTTGCACAATTTTTTTAAAAATCTTTTTATTACTACCAGAATAAGCAACCATGATCTGTTATGAATAATTTCTTTACTGGACTTACTTAAAATTTATATTTTGAAGCTTTGTGCATGAGGGTTTAAGTGATGCTGTATTAAGTATTAATGCTGAGTCTGAATTAAGGGGTAATTATAATTTTAAAAATATGGAAAGTGCTCACCTACAGGTATATTTCTTACTAACTGTGTGTTTACCCCCACAGAGATGTGAGACTTTTGCTTCTATTAACAGTTGGATTTTACCTGTGAGACCATATAATTGCTTCAAACATTTTTGACATGAAAATTAACACGAAAATTTTCAGATGCCTAGTGGATGTTGGTGCTGTAAAACAACATCCTGTGTGTGGAATTACAAGATCTGTTAAAAACTACTGTCACAAAATAGATACTGTGCACAGTAGTTGCAAAGACAATATATATTTTCATAGCTCCTTAATATACAAATGAAGAAATGTCTTAAAATACTCCCTGGGATCTAGTTCTGTGTTTTAGGACTACAAAAGCCCATTTATAAATTAACTGAAGACAAAGGAGAGTCTCTTACAGTAAATGGTAATAGGATTGGTAAATCTGACCTGTCAAAACACACTCCTCAACATGCATCTGACACCTGCACATGTTACCCAAACATTATGCAGACCTTCAACATCCATCTAGTATGGTTTCTGATGTAGCAAAAGGGAAATTTATGTTCTGCAGCATGGATTGTTTTTAAATTAATACTTGCATATGCAGGGATATTCACCAGTGAGGACCCAATATATTTCCACCTAATGGTCCAACTAGAATAATGACATACAGCTGCTAAGTGTTGTAGCATAATGTATTCTCAATTAAATAGTTGCAAACCCAGAATAATCACAAATATCTCAGTCTTGCCATACTAAAAATAAAATAGCTATTATAAAAAAGGAGCAGGAGTCATGTAGTAAGAAATTCTGTTCCACCTTAATCCTAGATGTAGCACACATAGTTTACGTACAACATAAATTAGGTGAACATATAAAACTTGTAAACATGTCACCAATCATGTTCAACAACACTCTAAGGTGAAATGAGTGGCTATCTAACACTAACTCCACCTGAGGCCGTTGATCCCTGGAATATATCGCATGTAAAGTCCAATAGGAGAAAGATGCATATTGATTCTTAGTTATAATAGCAGAAGTTTTGCTGGTTTATTTTGTGTTGGGTTTTTTTTCAGAAAAATTGAGGGAGATAATTTAATTGATAGCTTATACATTTTCACGTACCTGAAATGTAAAAGTGTCTTTGTGTAGAAGTAAATGTTCAGGCGCATCATAAAACTTACTCTTTTAAAATTTGTTAGCAGGAGTCTCAGGGAGAAACAAGACATCTCTGGTAAAGATAAATACTCATAGCATTGTCTTGTCAAAAATGCATTATCTTAATGACGAAAGTTATATAAAAAAATAACAGCTGGAACCCTGATTTTCTTCTCGTTGGTCCTGTTTGGTCTCACTGGTGAAAGCTCAGTGCTATCACCTAGAGTTTAGAGCAGGGCAAAAGGCAGTTTAAGTTCTGAATAGTCTCAGAGCACAGAAGTATTAATGTAGGGAGAGATGATTATAGCTGTTAGAACTGAGCATGAGCATTTTGGAGAGGAATGACTCATCCTTTGCTTCCCTGCACCATATAATTGAGATCCCAGTACAGTTAAGTACAGTTCTTTATTTTCTAATCAGCAATTAGTTATTGTTTTCCCTACACAGTCTCAAAACTCCAAGATGGATTCTTCTTCTACTGCCCACTGCTGTCAAAATTCATGCATCTGATTTATTTATTGTTTTAATGATACATTCAAATGATAATCATGCTTTTCATCCTCAGTGTGGCTAAATCTATTTGAATAAAAAGCCTATTGCTCCATAAATGAGTCAGAAGAAATCAGCCAAATAATAGTACTTTATTTCGATAACATCACTGATTTCTTCCACAGCCTATTTATCAGGCCAAGCTTGATTCAAAGTAAAGTAAATCATATATAGTGGAAAAAAATCTCAATTGTTTCAATAATGACAAAAAGGAGTCTGCAATCAAGAATTAATTTAATGGTTTTAATGTAAGGAATGTATTCAAACAGAATGTCCAATATTGCATTAAGATAAGAAACAGTTTTTGAAATACTCTGTCTAAACATTATGCTTTAGACAGAGCAAAGCTTTCCATCACTCTGCCATCTTGAGGCAATCTACATTACAACTAAATAAAGTTCTGCACTGATCAATTTAATTTATCAAACACATTTTTTTGATTTCCAGACCAAGTCATCATTTTGGTGATAAAAATTGAGAGTTTTTTTGTAAATCACAATAAATTAAAACAGTTTTTGGTAGTCACAGTTCTCGTGAGGATGCAAATATGTCATTGCAAATAAACTTTAGATTAGCAATGACATTCCAGTGTGAAGAGTAATCTCTAGAAAATATACTGTCTACTGCTTTTTAAAGGACACAATTCCTATCTTACAATTTGCATGAATCAACACAACCACTCAAATCTAATTTGACTGAGCACAACAACATCTTCCGCATATCCATTTTAGTAAACATTTCACACTGGACCTTGTTAAATAATACATACAATTTATAATCCATTGAGAGAGTGCTAACTTACTGTAAATTTACATAGAAACACATTAAATACTTTGCATATGAAGTAGCAAGCAGGCGTCTTATGATGCAGATGCAATTGCATAATTTAGAACCTATCTGGATTCAAACAATTTCAGAATTTGTTCTTATTTTGCTGCATAATAATTTCCTTCATCTCTAATATCAGTAATGCAGGATTAGACGTACATAATGTTCAGACAATGTGTGCAAGAGTAGAAGAGGACTGTTGATTTTCTGTATGTGTAACATTATTCTCCCTTTTAAATATCTAGCAACCCAAATGCTTTGAAGGAAAATTAGAATGTTTGCTGACAAAACATGTGCTGATAACTACTCTGAAGACTCATTTACAAAATTTTTAAAAATTGTTCATTACAAATGGTTTGAAGAGCCTGCAAGTAATTATCTTGAAAAAGAAATAAATATTGCTACAAAATCAAAAACAGCAACAGAAATAAACTTAATGTTCTAGCTATTAATGCTGTGCATGGTAGTTTTTATTGTATATATGTAGAAAATTATTTTATATTATTTATTTAAAATGTTTTAGCTATTGTGCTGTACATAATACTGTATAATAGTAATGTATATATGCATTCAAATTAATGTCTGTCTACATGAGTTTGATGCTTCTCCTTGAAATATCATTGTTTTATTGAATGCAGACATTATCTAAATGTGTTCAGAGGTCCATGATCATTTCTGATCTACATCATAGCCACAACAATATGTTGATGTATAGGACAATTGAAATTCAAGTCAGTGGAGCCTGAACAGAACAAACAGGTTGCAAGTTCTCTGATAAGAGGAATCTGTTGCTTAGAATCCATTGTTTGGTCTCAATATTTCCTGGTTTTGCTTTAGCTGAAATATTTATTTTGTGTTGCTGGAATTGCTGTTTTGTGGGGGAGTTCAAGATGCTGAACAACAGTTGCATTGGTTTGTGAGGTTCCTCTGCCTTATTAGCCTGCTTTTCCTGTTGATCTTTTTTCCATTTTGTTTTTCTGAATCATTTCCAAAATTCCAGCATATGAACTATGTGGGAACACTCAGCACTGTTCTAATTTCTTTTCTATTCTGAAAGGAATGGAGGACTTTTAGCTCCCAACTCATTGCTGATAAATAGACAGGAATTAGCCGTTATTGACATTATTGTACACCTCCAAATACTGAAATGGTTACTGAAATATAAGTTTGAAATAATTTTAAGGTATTAAAGTATTTGACCTTTCCATCATCGAACCCATTCTACTGCTTTTCCAGTACACAGTCCTCTGTTTCTCTGCAGATACAGGTCATCCCTGGTTCCCCAAATTTTCTTGTTGAGGTCTCATCTATGCCCAGTACCATTTCAGTGACCTTTTTTGTTCCCACCTTATGTCAGACACCCAAATGTGGGAAAGAAAAGAGGGTGAAGGTGTCACAGTAAATGCAACAAAGAAAGAGCAGGGCCTCATGACACAGCAATCTCTCTTTCCCTGCCTGCAGTCCAAATTCAGGTCAGGGGAAGTCCTCCCCTGATCAAGACAAGTGGTATTCTTCAGGTGTCAGTATTGGGACTGGCACTGTTTGAAATTTTTGTCAGTGATATCAGTGATAGCATTGACTTCATCCCCAGCAAATTTGCCAGTGACTCCAAGCTGTTTAGTGCAGGTGGCACACCAGAGGGAAGGGTTGCCATCCAGAGGGACCTTGACTGGCTTGGGACAGGGAGCTGCATGAAATTACATCAAGACGAGTACAAGGTCCTGCACATGAGTAGAGGCATCCCTGGTTGACAAGAAGTTCAGCATGAGGCAGCAATATGTGCTTTGCAGCCCAAAAAGCCAACTGTGTCCTGGGCTGCATCAAATGTGGCTAGGCAGGCTGAAGGAACGGATTCTGCCCCTCTGCTCCACTCTCTACCTGGAGTATTGCATCCAGCTCCGGGGCCCCCAGCACAAGAAGGACATGGATCTGTTGGAGTGGGTTCAGAGTGGGGGCATCAAGTTGATCAGAGGGCTGGAGCTCCTCTCCTGTGAAGACATGCTGAAAGAGTTGGATTTGTTGAGTCTTGAGAAGAGAAGGCTCTGGGGAGACCTTACAGCAAGGGGGGTCTACAAGAGAGCTAGAGATGGACTTTTTATAAAATCATGCAGTGATAGGATAAGGGATAATGACTTCAACTAAAAGAGAGTAGGTTTAGATTAGATATTAGGAAGAAATTCTTTACTGTGATGGTGGTGAGACACTGGAACACTCAGAGAAGTGCTGGATGCCCCAACCCTGAAAGTGTTCAAGATGAGTCTAGACAGAGATCTGAGCAACCTGGTGTAGTGGAAGGTGTCCCTGACCATGGCAGGAGGATTAGAACAATATGATTTTTAAGTTGCCTTCAAACCCAAACCATCCTTGGATTTTTTGAAACTTTCCTACTGAAAACTCAGCTTCACACTAATCTTCTTTATACTTTCTGTCTGGATGATCCATTCACCCTCCTTCCCTTTTCTTGTCAGCACTAACCAGGGCTTGTATAACTCTCTATTTCCTCTCCTCACACTGATTAAATAAAATCCACCAACAGAGCCATTATGTTTTTCATCTTCTCACTGACGCAACTATGACTTCTCCTTCAGCCCACTCTCTCTTTCATGACAGACAATTTTAATGTGCAGGTTCAAGATATATATCATTATCGTGGTTAAATTAAATCAGGAATGAAGCTGTTAATAATGAGATGAATCTTTCTGTATTGCATGTATCTTTCAGCTAAGCATATTTACTTGGAATCAGCACAGTAGGAAAGACTAGGGCAAACTATAGAAACACATCTATAGTATGCAATCGATCTCAGTAATTGTCTTACACAACTGTGAATTATGTTCCAAATTATTTTCTTGAGCAGAAAAGCATAATAACTTATTTTTCCCTGATGTATGAAATTCCTGAGGAAGTGTGATATGTCTGGGAGGCTTTCCCCCTAAAATAAATAAATAGATTTCCTTTTTTTATTATTATTACACTTTTTCCTTTTTTTTTCTTTTTTTTTTTTCCTGGCTCATGGAGTCAGCATACTTGGCAGGGAACTGCCTAGTGCCAAAATTTCTGCAGGTTAGAGTCATCTCACCTAACAGGAGGCACACACAGCAAAAATCATAGAATCAGAGATTCATAGATTGTTTTGGGCTGGACGGGACCTTTCTAGTCCAAGCCCCCTGCAATGAGCAGGGACATTTTCAGCTAGATCATGTTGCTCAGAGAGCCATCCAACCTGACCCTGAATGTTTATGGAGACAGGGCAGCTACCACCTCCCTGGGCACCCTGTGCCAGTACCACCCTCACGTGAAAGAATTTCTTCATTATATCTAACCTAAATCCCCACTCTTTTAGCTTAAAACCATTACCCTTTATCCTATCACACTGGGATCTGCTAAAAATTTGTCACCATCTTCCTTATAAGCCAAAATCCCACTTCTACTCTGGACTGAAAGAGTGCAGGAGCAGACCTCAAACATCCATCACAACTTTAGTCCTCCCGCTTAGTCATCAGTAACTTTTCATGCTTATCTAAAAAAAAAAGTATGGGCTACTTCACTGGAGCAAAAATACCCATTCTGACACAATGGGCTCTGTAGGTCAGTCATCCAAGGCAGATTGGATTCAAAATTATTACTGCCCAATTAAAGAGAGTTAGAGGCAAAGGAAAGAGATTGAGGTTTTTAGTACCATAAAATCTTTACAGTTTAGAATTTAATCCTGCTACTGCTTTGCCACACCAGCACTTAAAATTATTGTTTCTGCCAAGGGAAGTTCAGGACAACATGAAAATGCCATCAGCCTGCTCAATGCCTTTTCGGAGTTTATACATGGTGAATAGAATAGTTTAATCTGTTTGAAATCTGAACTCCTCACACTGCAATCTATTGTCTAGAGGTTAACTTCTGCTCATATTGAGAAATTACCAGTTTTGGAAACCTATTCTAAGCTAATGTCCCTTTACAATGGATTAAAAAGAACTCGAATTAAAATCGTCTGCATTCCAGACTTGGTTACAGTTTGTTGTTGAACACCTCCTCATTGAAGGTCCAATATATGCATCAGAATAAATGATGCCTTCTTTATCCTATTGGTCAGCTGGAATTCTAGTTTTCTAATGAAAACCAGCTTTAACTTCTCTCTTTAGTAGCTCAAAAAATCTTAGTTCTTAAAATCACCAAATACAAATTCATCCAAAAGTAATTTTGAATCATTTTGAAAGGATTTACAAATTCTATGCATACATAAATGGGTAAAAATCCATCTATTTCACAAATTCATTAAAGTTAGTGTTCATAAAATATTTACAAGTAAGTTAGTAGTGTTTAAAAAAATAGAAATAAAAACTTTGATGAAAACTCTGGAGTAAGAAAAAAACCTCACATAATTAGGATTTATGGATTAACCTAAAAGATGTACTTATAATGAAGATATCAAAACCAGGAATTATTTATTAGCAATAATATTAAAATTTATGCAATATATATATATCTTTTCTCACAGTTTCTCCAAAAGCGTAGGAGAATTTCTGATGTAGTTCTTGAAATAAGTAGCCTGAAACATTGACTGAAAGAAATACTTGCATACAGACATAAACTAAGGTAATTGAATCTTAGAAGACCAGTAACCAAAAAAGCAGCTCATTAGGGTCATTTCAACAACTTGGGTTCATTGGAGAGGTTAGGAACAAGAAATAAGGTTTGACTCAGATAAAATAGTGGAAGACAATTATGCAAAAACTAGAAAGGAAAACCTGGAAAAGGGATGGGGGAGAAAGAAAATCAGGACCAAGAAAAACTGTATATTTAAAATGAGCAAGAGTGAAATATAATTCACAAGGCAAATAATAATAATCTCAATTAAGCTGTTGTATAAAGGCTGAGTCTTTTTCGATTTCTCTGCAGATCACCAACTTAATTAGCATTCCACTAAGCCCAGAGATTTGCATTTGCAAATAAAATTTGGTGTTCTCAGCAGTACTGGCTCTAGCTGGGATGGCGTTAATTTCCTTCATAGCACTCCATATAGTGCTGTGTTTTGGATTTTGTAAGTAAAACCGTGCTGATAACACGAGTGTTTTGACTATTGTTGAGCAGCACTTATACAGTATCAGATTTTCTTTTTCCCACTGTCCTGGAAGAAAGTACATTGAGGATATGGAAGTTGAGAGGAGACGCAACCAGGACAGCTGAACCAAACTGACGGAAGGGATATTCCATACCATATAGCATCATGGTCAACAACTAACTTGAGGGATATGAGTTTGGTTAGGTAACAATTGCTTGGAGATTGGCTGGGCAATGATCTGCTTGTGGGAGGTGGTGAGGTATTGTCTCTGCATCACTTATTCTGTTTCATTTTCTTCCTGTTTAATCTTTTTTTTTTTCCTTATTGAACTATTCTTAACTCATAAATTTACATGGTACATTCTGTTCCCCATCCCACTAGTGGGAGGAGAGAATGATTGGCTGTGTGGTGCTTAGCTAACAACAGCTAACAACACACAGCATCCTCTATGTGCCTGCTCTTTGAGATTTCTTTGCCACTCAGAAATCACCAACACCATCAGGAGTCCAGGATAACTCAACTGAAGTCAGTGTAACCAGCCTGCTTCAGAAAAAACTTGGAATGCAGCTTATGCAGTTTGGTTGACAAAGCCAGGTCCATTGAGTTTGTAGTAATGAAGGCACATCTATAATAGGATAAATATGCCTCTTTATGCTCTTTGGTCGGGTGCCATGAAATGCCCACTTTGCTCATTTAGCAAAAGAGGCTATAAAAAAAAGGAAAAAGGTAGCAAAATTACTCTTGGAATCCCCCCCTTAGCTGAGTGCTATTTGCTGTCCTTACTACATATACTCTTGTTAAAATATCTGATTCACAAGGATGTCCACAGAATGCAAGATAAGTTAAAAAACAGGATTAGTAATAAAGAGCTTACGAGGCAACTTGAAACAAGTTATCTTAAATGTTAGACAGAACTGTGGTTGTGTGAAAGCCAACCTTTGATAGTTTAAAGATCTGAGAAATCAGTTACATGATTCATTAGACTCAGTCTACCTGATTCATTATATGATCTAACATGAAAAGGACTCAAAACAGGCAAAACGGGAACCATGAAACTACAAAGTTAAGTATAATATTAAATACAAGGAATGATAAGGCAAATGCACAAACATCTGAGAAAAAAACAACTGTGCCAGTCTTTAATTGCTCTTATACAAGAGCAAATCCATGCAGGTGCTCTAATGTGAAAACAGAAAATTTTTATTCCCTTCTTTCCTGTTTGAAAAGTACCCACTTCCAGGTGAAGGCAGATGTCCTGCTTATATGAAGAAGCACACATCATTTGGATAATGCTGCTGCCTACGAATTGCACTGAGTACATGATAAAGATGGCTCTAGCACTAGACTGTTAAATATAGTCTGACAGAGAATGAGGGATGTGTCCCATCAGCTTCCTAGGTAATGCTGGCCCATGAGCTCTCTCAATGACATAAATAGAACAAAATATATCCTTTTTTTCCACCATTGAAACTAATTATCTTTGGATGGATAATGGTCCACTAATTTTCACATCTAGAAAACATACTGAGATATATTGGGTTCCTGTAATTCCTTTCACTTTACTGAGATTGTCTGTTTTTGCTACCATTCATGTTGAAGTTTATCACCATTGAATCTAGGTTCTAGTCTTATAACACATAAACAGAGTGATCATGCAAAAGACTTTCATTTTTCTTTTATTCTCCTTAATAATGCTTGTGTATCAATTCCTTTGAAACTTCACTGTCTCTAGAGATATATCCTGGTCCCAAGACCTATTATTGACTATCTGCTTCTTTTTGAAAATAGAAGAAAAATTACTCATTTGTGAATAAACAGTGTTCATCAATAGCCAGAAAAAGGAAGAAAAACAAGATATTCAAACCTGTTATAGGTGTCAGCCATCCTCTTGCATTTATACATCTCTTAAGGGACGTCTCCTTTGGCAACTGCTTTGCTTACTGACTCACTACATGATTAATTATATTGTGCAGTGTCACATGAAATCACATGAATACAAGGTAATACGTGATATCAAGTCAGAATAGAGTTTCTAGTACTTTTGCAATGTTTTTTATACAAATAAATCTAAAGTGTTACTTCATTAATCCTCCTCACACATACCCTACNTATACATTTTAGCAATTAAATGCATATTTTTGAAGGCAGAAGAATCCCCACTGTTCATAGTTGTTGACAATAGGTTTTCTGTAAATTACTCTGTGTAACTCTTTATATAGAAAGAAATAAATGTCTGTAACTTTAGCAATACCATGAAAGAAGCTGACAGAATAAATATTTGTTAAAAAAAAGAACATTTTCTCTCCTCACAGCGGCCTACAACTACTAGATAGAAAGCAAATTGTCCTGAAGAGAGCAGTATAGCAAAATGGCCATTATTCATACTTGAGACATACATTTGTACTTTCACAGAATACTGTGAATTATTGTACCTGATTTTTGTGTAAGCCAAGCTCTGTATTTGCCTCAAAATGATTGAGAGAAAGACCTGACTTCAGTGCACCCTTTCAACATGTATTGCACATTCCTGTGACATTTTCTGCTTACACATTTGTCCTTTTCACCAATTTTATGTGATGGATTTGGCTTAAAGTGGCAAACTCAGGTGGAGATTAGGTTCAATGTATCAGAAGGAAGAGTATTCTGGATAAACATTTAATTTGCCTTGTTTGAAGGATTTGTTTTGCGTTTTTTTCCCCCACTTGACTTTGCTTCTAATTAATTATATTACCCTGAATATATCACTTAATGTTTTCTTTCTTTAATACACATGCCCAAAACAGAGACAATATCACCTCAAAAAGTGCAGTTTAGGGCAGACATGACAAATGTTAACATATAAAAAGTAGAAATAAAATTTAAGGACAACATATGAAAAAGACACTCATTGAGTTTCCACAAATGGTATAAAATGTTTAAGTTACTCTTGATGCTATTTTCTGTTGGTATGCAAACCATAAAATTGAAAATATTTATAGAAAATATGTCATCTTATCAATATAGGCAGGCTGAATAATGTCTAGACAGTACATTTGCTTTATATGGCCCTTAACAGAGGAGATCTTTTATGCTGCTATTCCTGTTAAAGTATTTGCTTTGGGGACGTTGCTATTCCACTACCACTTTCCTTTTCAAACATCCTCTAAGGCCTCTCTTTCCTAAAGGACCATACACTGCTCTAACAACTTAATGTTATAGCTCATACTGCAATACTCTTCTTTGGTGTCGTGGGGCTCCATAAGACTACCAAAAGGCTTACAATTTTAGAACTAATTGACTTCCTAAAGAAGTCTAATAGCAATTTTAAAACAAATATTAAGTTGAAACAGACAGGGAATTACAGGGAAGAACTCTGTCCTTTTCAATTTCAGTACTGGCTAATCCAAAGGTGTTTATTTAGTCCTAATTAATTTTTCTTTGAAAAGTTACATCTTGCTTAGGTAAACGTGAAGTTGTACCAACAACAGGGTGGCAAAACTGCAGATCCTATTCCATTCAAACAGTTACAGTAAGGAGCACACAGCACGTCAGAGAGGCTACCCAACACCAATTTAAGAAGTTGGCACCAAAACATAAGGGTCTGCAGCAATGACATTCTGTCCCCTAATCTACCATATATCACATTCCTTCATGCTTTCAGCCTAAGAAACTGCATTACAGATGCTCTGCCTTGTAAAGATGAAGGATGAGAAGGGTTCAGTAATGCAACATACTAGTTTGCATATATAACGCTGCATTTTGCCTTTTACGGGGATTTTTTCTTTCATTTAAAAAATCTTTGCAGCATAGCAAGACTACTCAGCTGCAACTGTGCATGTTTTTTTGCTAGAATACAGACAGTATTTCAACAATGAGCAATACCTGGTAGGTGGAAAGAGCAATCGCTATAGATTTATTTTGTGAACTGGAAATAGAGGCACTAATAATACAAATATCTTCATTATAACAACAAAAGAGATGCATGTAAAGTTTATCAGTGAGATAAATAAGATCAAAGCATTCAGTTCTCCAGGCTTTAACTCTACAGGATTACAGCTAAGCCGTTTTTGAGCATACGCTTTTCTCTCACATCGTCATAGCACCAGAACAAATTTGAATTTGTATGTAAAAAAAATCCTGAAACATAGGCCATACCACAGACTATTAAAATGTGATTACTTTAATGATTAGTTATTAATTAGTAGTACGTCTTATGAGGAAGAAGATCACCTAACACCAGTGCCACAGCTACCTTAGCACAGGGCGTGTTCCACACAGTTTAACTTACAAATTAATTTGCTTTATCTGAAACATTTGAATACTCATCTAGAATTTATTTTCTTGAGAGCAATGAAAATACAACATCAGAGTGGTAGACAGCCATCTTTTGATTATTACAGAAATATTCCAATTTAATTAAAAAGGTCTTCTACTTGACAGAGGGAAAAACGTCCATAAAATGTCTCCATTTTGACACTCAGACAACTCGATCAGATTGCTTTAGATAAGGATTTCCATTTTCATTCTTCATTTACTTTATCAGAGAAGAGGAAATTCTTCCAGTTATAATAAGGTTAAATAAGGTTAAAAAACACTGCATGAATAAAACTATAAAAAGAAAATTGAATGAAATTAACAGTAGAATAAACTGTGTGATTATATATTTGTTTACAGTTTCTGACAACCAATTTGAATTCTGTTAATAAAGTAGTGCTTTTAAACTTTTCTGCCCTTCAGAGGATAGCAACAAAGCAATTGAAAATATCTTCAACTGGAACTTAGTTATGATTGTTTTCCTCTTGCTGAAAGTATTGACAAAGTGTGAAAATTTGAGGGATTTAAGCCATTTTCTGACTACTGAGTTATTAATTCCTCAAATATATGTGTAACTCCCTAACTTACTTATGCTTAGATGCAATTTTGATGCATTTTCCTTCTGTCTTGAAGAAAGATGTGGAAGTGTCAGATATGAAACACAAACATCATTATGCAGATGACTGACATGACTATTTTACACTACACCACAAATTTTTATTCCACTAATACTAATTTTGTCTTAACTGCACTTGGATACTCTTTCAAGAGGATGCAGTGCCACAAAAATGACAACATTTTCCATAATGCACAGCTTCCATAAATCAAATCACTGGTAAGCTTATCAGAGCATATATTTAGTGTGACAGAGGCTACAATAAACAGAATAGCTGTCCCTTCAGTCTAATTCAGGTTAACTTTCAAGATAAAGTTCTCAAATCTATCATAGTCTGAACAAAGGTCATAAGGATATAACAGTAAGGATTATAATAAAAAGGGCTAAGGGTTTCAGAAGAACACTGGATGTGAGTACTGCTATTAATTAGGGCTAAAAGAGAAATGTAAAAACTCCAAACACCTCCCCCAAAGCAAAAGGAGGGAAAAACTGCACTGCAAGATTCTAAGTGTGAGCATCTCCAGACCAGATCTGAATTAACCTAATCAAAGACAGAAGAGTGCCATAGGTGTGGTACTGTAAAAGGAGAATAGCACCCAAGGGCATGCAATCCAGAAAGGAGAGAAGTAATATAAAAAGTGAAGAATGAAATGTAATGGGGAAATTGTGACAAAAAATAGAATGATGTAATGCATTCCTTAAAATTCCTCTGAGTCTTCAAGCAGCTAAAAAAACCCATTTCTGCTTTCCTGAGTTTTGAAAATATGATAAGGTAGTTAAAAAATACAAAACAGAATTCTAGTAATATTTTGAAATCATTATGTGAATTGCAATCTTTGGCCAACTTTATCCTTTACATCGTTTAGAGTCTGAGGTCACCAGCAGCACTAGCAAATTTCAATGTTTTTTGAGGGAAATTGATCTTAAGACATCATCCTTAGCACAGGATATTTCTATTATATAATGTAGAATCTTACATTAGCAAGAGAACTTAAAATCCTCAAGATCTCTTCCAGTTTTAGGCAGTGGTGAGTAAGCGAGGAAGTTAATGGCTCACTAGAAATTCCAGTCAGTGACTTTTACTTCTACAGTTTCGAGAATATTGTACTGCAGACAGCACATTTTAGAAACACTTCCTCTGGAGTATATTACAATATGCTCAAAGGGAGAGACCAAGTAGGAGAAATGAGTTGTTTATATCCAATTCTTTTACAAAGTAAATATACTTACAGTTTGTTCTGCATCCCAGAGTGTGCACTACCAGAATTCAGACTATAAAGGGTCCCTGAAGAAAGGCTGTCACAGATGCCAGATGACCTCAACATCAGAAAGGAAGGAATATAGTCTCTTGAACATATTTACTCTTAGGTTTATGCTTTGTGTTAGCTCATATGCAACAGAATCAGATTTACCTTTGTCATCGCTCATCTAATAAGCTCTATTTTTCCTACCATGTCTAATACACCTTAATAATTTTTAACACAGTCTTTCAAAACCCAGTTATAGCCAGGCCAAGAAAAAAAGTGTCCTTTTAGAGTTGTATGTCAAGGTGCCAGAGCAGTACTTAATAGATCTGATTCCCCTGAATGGGAGATGATTGACAAAAAGGCCATGAAATAGTATCGTTATCCTGCAGTCAAAGACTGAGATGCTTTTCACAGTGAGCATTTTCAGCTCAAGAGCTATGAGAAGGAGAAGTGAAACAGTCATCAAAGTAAACTACGTTGGAATCTAAAAATCTAGTGCATGAAGTCATCCTTCTCTAGGCTTGAAATGTTTTGGAGAGTGACTGACTGTAAAAAGAATCTTTTTGGTAAAAATGGCAGCATGACGAAATCTATGTTGTTGTCTTTCATTTCATTTTACACAGTGCTGCACTACAGACTTCTTGAAAGTGCTACTTATTTATAGTTTAATAGAGACCAAAAATTAATTTTTTGGGTCCTACGTGAACTACTGATAAAGTAATGTCCACACAGAGAACAAGCATTGTATAGGAACGCACAAAAAGTCCACCACAGTAAACATACAATCTTACAGTGTGGAAAGGATGGAGAGCAGTATTCAACATGACAGCAGCCTTTTAGGAGAGCTTGTGCAATGCCTCACAGCAGGTGGAAGTCAGGATGACAGTCTCAACAAGAAAACATGAGTTTGGCTTCCTGAAAACTAAGGTGGTGATGAAATTGGTGTAATATCCTTATAGTACCAGCTAGTAATGAAAAGAGAGTTTTAGTTAGTCAGATTTAGGTTGCCATTATGTAACTCAGAACCTAATGACATCATATTTCATGAGGGGTGTTTGACTGATGTGTATCTTATGACTGTGCCAGGAACACTTTTAATGCTGTAAGGATACAGCATTTAAGAAGAACAAAACAAAACAAGGAATCATGAAGTTCATGTAGACACAGACACAAGCAATTGTAACAATGCTGTAGAGACTTTAGTGATCATTCTCTAATCTTACATCACAGTTATGTGGTTCATAATATTGTAACACATCTTACTGTGCCACCACAGACAGTTCTTAAAGAGCCTGTGAAGAGAAGACTGTCAGACCTTAATTCCCAGCCATTCTGTGGTTTCCACAAGGTCATGATGGACGTCTCCTACAACAACCTAGAAAAAGGGAGTATCTTCCTTTACCCAAAGACATTAGGTGAAAATAATGCCCAAACAATTTCCTTATTCTTTTTTTTCTGTGGGTTAGTTATTTATTTAAAATACTTTAAGCATGATCATAACTTAAGAGTACTCTTACGAGTTCCTTGCAAGGTAGAGGCTAAAACCACAAATGTGGTCTACTGTTAATGTTTACTGTTGAATGACTCTAAAATACAGTTCTGTTGTGTGTAAGGATTTCTCTGTCAATGATCAAAGCTGCAGAATTAATGGCATAGGAAGTTTTGAATGGGTTTCTTCGATGTAAGACAAATATCACTGGTTCAGCAAATACAACCACTTTCATTTCCTGAGAAAAACTAACAAAGCTTATATTTGTCTGTGATGACAAAGAAAGATTGAGAGATTCTGCATGTGATGAGGGAGTGGATAGTCAAAAAAATAAGGAAATACTACAGTCACTAAAAGAATGCAAGTTTTGATGTTACTGCAATGTATTAAAATTCATAAAAATATATATTAAATGTCTAGTATTTTTTCTGATGAGGGCTGGGAAATGGCAGAAGATGGATTATGTATAATTTATAATATAGTCAAGCTTCACTAGCATCACTGTTGACTTGAATTTAAGTAATAAGAACAAAGGCCAAAATATCGTGAATCTTTTGAATTCTAATTATTTTGATAAGTATTGTGAATTTAAGAGTAATTTCTAAAGGGAATTGGCCTAGAATAGGAACAAAGCCATCAAGTTGAGTAGGAATCACGGTTCAACTGGCCATCCCAATAGTTAAACAACAGTTTAGCTTTTCCCCTGTCAAGGTCCAGCCGCTTCTCCTCGCATTAAAGCTCTGGACCATTGGGACTAACTACCCTTGGGGTAATGCTCTACCACACCCACATGAGAACTTAATCTAAAAGTAATTTCAAACAAAACTGATTTAGAAAATTAGAAGCACTTTTAAACTCCAGTCTATCAGCCTGTGATAGTTTTGACATTTTGGGCAAGGGAAAAAGGTGCTATTTTATGAATCTGATATAAAAGCTCTAACACACCTCTTCAGGTCTTTTAAAATCAGCTAGGGCAGCTGTGTATAATATAGAGTTGTTGTTTCCTACACCCTCAACTCATGATACCTCAGTTGAAGAACAGAGCTTCTCAACTGTGTGGACTCTTGTGAGAATGAGAAATTCTGCACACAACACATCTAAGAGGAAGCAAAAACCATCTACCAAAAGAATCTGGCTTCCACCAAATAATAAAATCCGCATCCCAGGGTTCTATAAGGGTCAGGTCAATATAGACCCCCTCTCAAGGAGGTAATATTCCTGATGTAAACACCAAAACCCGTCTCCAACGTGACTTTCTTAGATTCTTTGTCATTGCATTTCGTAAAAAAACCCCAACAAACAAAACCAAAACAAATGAAAACCCCACAAAGAAACAAACAAACAAGCAAACAAAAACAAACAAACCCCCCAAGACTTCCTCTAGCAATTTTTGTATATTCCATTTGCTAAAATTCGGCTGGTTCTCAGAATAGCTTTGAATGACTGCTTGTCTTCTTTCTTGAGCAAACTCTTTAAGCAGATGTTGGTCTTCAAATCAATCTTGTGGACAGAGAAGAAATCCTTGTAGAACAAAGTAGCTACATTAATTAAGAGAGACCTTGCAGTAGCACAAATTTCACTCATGAACATTTTTTTCAAAGGAGTAATTATATCTGAAATGTTACAAAGCCTTGTAACTACTAAAGCTGTGTCTATCTTCAATTATAATTAGACCTCTAGCAAATCCACAAATAAATCTAGTGTTGGTTTACCTGTCTCTGTCAGTCCCAATCTGATAATTGGTTACTTAGTTGTTGAAAAGCAGTTATTCTGAGCACAGTGACTTACTCAGGAAAGCAAATATGGGGGGAAAAAACCAAAGAACAAAAATATAACTTCTAATACTCTGTAACAGAGGTACTCTTAAGAAATATGAACTTTAAACATTAATCTAGAAGCAAACATCATGCTCTTTACCATATATTTTAATGTTACCTACATCATCTACACATGATGCAGCAAAATACAGGTAGGAGATGCAGACATTTTCATCACAAGTGAATTGTAATTACAAATGATTAAGGAAAAGGTGAAAAATCATTTTCCCCATAGATTAACCTCCCTAGCAAAAATGCATTGACTCCCAAGTTTGTGAAAAAAGATCTTAAGTTAAGTACATTATAATTTTCTGGCAAAGTGGTGAAGACAGACTTGTGTCTATCTAGCATACTAGGTAGTATGAAATTTTAATTTTCTAACTAGACATCTGCTTTTCTCCGTGTGCCATAGAAGTTTGTTTACCACAGGCCATTTTCTCAGGCGTATAATTATTTTGACTTTAAATATAGTAGTCATTTATTATGAGGCATAGAAGCTGTTTAGAGCTGTGACAGCTGTGGCATCATATTACATTTTTCTAAATCACTTAAGTCTGCTGTTATACAACAGTGTGCTTCAAATATAAATTGTCTTCAAAGTGGGGTATCTGCCTATAAATCTGAAAAATTTTGTATGACAGTACAACATGTGTAAGGTATAAGAATCTAGTGGACAATAACACACTCAGAAATTTCAGTCATGGAAGAAGATTAAGAAAAATGAAAACAATGGAGGCACATCTGCACTGTGGTCCAGACACAAGTTCTATAAAATATTATAAAAATCACCTGCTCACATAGTTAATAAGTACAGTGTTTAGCATGTCTTAGTGTTGCAAACAAACCATGTAAGTCTGTTAAAAGTTGAGAAAAAATATATAAATACTGTACAATTTTTTCTCTGCTGAGAACCTGTATCAGCAAGTGATTCTTCAACAACTTAAAATGTTACACACAATCTCCCTCTGATTATGCTAAAAGTACATAGAGCATGGTTCTGATTTTTGTTTTGTTTCAAGTTTCTTCATAAGATAATATCTTTTTTCAGAGAAGGAAATAGTTATTTAAAGTTTTCTTTTTACTTGTTCCAGTTGCAGGGGTATCAGGTAGATAAATCATAGTACATTTTTGAGCAAACAAATTTACTTTTCTTTGTTTCACAGAGGACTTATTTTTCAAAAAGACACAAAATAAATAGATTATCAAGCCTTTGCTGAGGAGTATCCATGATTACACAAAGTCAATCCTTCTTTAAAAACAGATTTTCAAATTGTATCAATATAAGCCACAAAACTCTTTATCTAATTTTGATAAAGAGGTGATTAAGATTTCTACAAAAACTATGAATTGAGCACAGGAGAAAAGAAGCTACAATCTTGAGCCTTATGACAAAAGTGTAACAAGCAAAAAAATGTTGGGAAAAATGTTCGAAATTCAAAATTGCCTGGCTTCTTCTTGGGGAAGTGCAGGTGTTGAGTAAGAATAATTTTAAAACAAATCCACAAGTTAAAAGTCCTCTAGATGACTTCTCCAGAATGGAAAACCACTTCTATGTTGTTTCTTTTCTTTTAGTGGGGCTTATGGTCAACAAAACATGAAAAAAGCAAAGATTTCCAAATCCTGACACGAAAAATACATATCCTATTAGATTTCAGTGTTTAGTAAAGATGAAAAGGCAAGTAGGGCCAGGATGTATGTACAGAATAAATGTAAACAAATATTAAATTATCATTGGTACTAAATGCTCATGTTAGAGCTTTTTGTGGCATTGTTAATCTTGAAACAGAATCACTTTTGTATGCCATTTAATACTCTTGAAAATAGACAAAACTGGAAAATTAATATTTTAAAAATATAACACCAGAGATAAACAACACATGTCCCTTTTTATTTCTTAAAAATATGTGTCTTAGTCCTATTCTGTAAAACATGTTCATTATGGAAGTTTCAAACAGCACTATATTAAGAGAATGCTTGAGTTTTTATTAAGATTTTTGAACACATAAGAAGCTAAAAAGATGTTCAGTGTGAATTTAGCTGACCCTGTGCCATCAAGCAGAAACACAAATGTTGCAGTTAAACATCAGAGGAATAAAACTATTGATATCCCATAGAGGCCAATTAAAAATTTTTGGGTTTTTTTTTAACAAATGGATTAAAATTTAATTGAATGTCAAGTCTGTGGAGGGTCAAAGAATCACATCTCATAATTGTATTGAGAGGTTTAGAAAGAGCATCTTGAAACATATTTCTTAAAGACTTTCCTGTATAACTTCCCCTTCATTGTGGGAGGTTTACTGACATCAAGCCACAGTACTTAATGCACTTGCTTCTGCCAGCATACTTCTTGATAAAACAATTAAATTCCAGAAAGTCATGAGTGAATGGAGGAGTAACTTTAAAAAAATGCCTAAGTTGTTTTCAAAATCAGACTCATCTGTTCAAGACCACAAAGCATGCTGTGTTGAAGTTTCTGAAGTTACCTGTCATTTACCTAACTTCGTTACCTAACAATTAGAAATTTGAATACAAACTGGAGGTATTGTAAAAAAAAAGAACCTATTCAATGAGAAGTATTTTCTGTAATTTGTTTTTTGCCAGTTCATAGTCACCTATGAAATGGCCCACTTCTTTATGTATCAGGAGTAAGTTCTTCCTTAAAAAAAGGCAATTACAGAGAACTCAATGGTGGGAGAAAGATGTACTTTCAATTAGAATGGGTAAGAAAAGAAAAATACCTTGCTTTTAAAATTGCCTAGTTTTTGGCTATTTTTTTCAATGACTTGATTAGAATTTTATAAAGCAGATGTTCAAGAAGTGCAATGTTATTTAATTTCGCCTGTATAAGAGAAGGATGCAGGAAATTTAATTTTCACTACCTTTATTTATGGGACTTTCATGTTATAACAACAGAAGAGTTTTCTACTCCTGTGTTCACTGGCAATTTCTTTACAGGATGGTAAAGAAACTCAAAATAGGAGATTCCATACAGAGGGATTAGAGAACTGGGCAACAACCATGAAGAAAGTCATTTGTACAAGACACAATATTTCTTAAAGAAATGGCAAAAATATGGTGAGTGACATTGCATGGAAATCAAAGACAACCATCATTTTAAGCAGCAATATTGAAATGCATAGATTTGATTGTACTTTCTCTAGGATAAATATATGTATGTATTATGCACATTTCCTTAAATAAGAAAAAAATAACAATTTGAACACTGCATATTTCAATGAAAAATTTCAGGAGCTTCTTGAGAGAAACAGAACTGTATGTGAAAGGTGTTGGCCATGTCATCTTATGTACCATAAGACAGTGCTTGGATAATAGAGTTAAGAGTGTATTTAAAAACTCTTTGCAACTGAGGAAAAGGGCTTAGCATGAGGATTGGTGATTCCTACTCCTAGTCTGCCACCCTGCACTGTGCTACCATAAGAGAGTGTTACCATATTAATTCTTCAGTTTTCATTCTTTTATTAGTTTAATAATCACACTGTTCATCCTCAAAGTAACTTTGTGATGTTTATTGAATTCATATTTTGTAAATGGGAGTTGAATATACACTTTTTTAGAACTGAGTTGGGTAAAAAACCACAACAAGCTCATATATTTAATGACTATACAGGACAATCCTTGATTTATATGTAACTGAAAAATATTTTTTTTAATCTAGAAACCCCCAAATCATACCAAAAGATAGCCCAAAATTGTGGGTTAATCCACAGTCATTTAATTTTTTTTGATTGTACATTTAGGCAAATAAGGTATGGTCTGATCATGGGTCTACAAATTCCCTGGGCAACAAAAGAGTTCTAGGAATTTATTGGAGTTTAAAAGGTAAAGAAAGTGTGGAGACAGAGGAGGTTTTTATTAACCATTAAGAAAGGAGACCCCTGACAGCTCATCTTAATGCAATTGGAAAGGTTAAGTGATTAAAAATTCTGCTGGAAATCTCATCAAAACTTCTGGTAGCAGGCTAGTAAATTTAACTGTGTGGTACCAACTACCACAGCAATCCTTTAGGACACATCAAGAGTAGCAAGACTTTTAATGCTTTATTTCTAACAGTTCATTGTCCCCGAGGCCACATCAGCTTTTCCCAGCAGTGATGACACAGATGAGATTGTTAGTTTTAGACCTCCTGTCTAGAGCAGATAACAGTTGCAGGGTTCACTATACCAATATAACATATGTACTTCATCAGCACAAGTCAGGTGAGCTCACTATATGCTATCCTACTCCTTCTAGCTCCCTTTTTTATCACAAGACAACAGGACATGGGAGTAAGGAAGAAAGAAAAAAACAATAAAAAGCCAAAACCACCACCAACAACAAAAAACCACTGCTAAAGGCATGCATTTTAGGCATCTATGAAAAACTCCGTTAAATCTTTTTTAGCACAGTGTAAAATATTTGTTCTTTTGGTACAGTAAAAGGGTTTGAATGGCTCTGCAGTTTGCTCTGTAGCACTTGCCATAGTAAGCAAATTAAAAAAACCCCATTGTCTGAGTATTCACTGTTCCTTGGAAAACAGAGTGAAAAACTGAAGTCATACCTTCAACTAAAAGAAAAGAGCCAGAGAGTGCAAATATAACCTCATTAAATAAGACAGTGAATCTAAGTGGCATACAAGGCTATTAAACAAACTAGATTGATCCATAATAATAAGAAACATATTTCACATCTGTTGAACAGTTCAGAGCTTTTAACAAGCGATAGGCACACTACGCTGTAAAATAGTTGCTATTCTCCATCAGTATATCATTGTCAATGGCTGTGTTATCTCAAAAGAAGCACTTTTTCCCATACACTTTATTGCTTGATAGCTTGCTGATTGCTTTTACAAAGCAATAAATTGATGGCCTGATTCAGCAGTGACGTTAGGTTATGTTCATTCTCTGTGATTGATGCTTTGAATTAGAACTCTTACATTCTCTTCTGTTTGGAAATATGAAATTCCAAACAAGCAAACCTGATGTCACAAAAAAAATGAGACAATGGATGTCGCATGAGTGAGATTTATACATTTAAATATCTAAATATCTTTCCTCTTTATTAAAGTTTTCATAATTTATTGTTGAAGGGACTGTCAGTTAAAAAAATCTAGTCAAATAAGAATAGAGGAAAAAAAACTGGAAGACGGAAGTAGAGTTTCCACACTATAAATTTCTAAAGTATTAGAAATGCATGTAAAGGTCAACAATAAGAACATTTTAATTATTTAGCTCTCAATTAAATAAATTTCATTATTTATATATTTTACAGCAAGTTTTAAGATAAAAAGGAATTTCATTATTTTTCACTGGCTAAAAAATTAATCCATCAACTATAGCAGCATTTTTTATTACACATCATTTTGAAATGACACTGAAACTCGTAAGGCAAAATAAAAAAAGATGAAATAAGAAAGGGTGACTGCTAAAATTTTTTCATTATTCTTTCATGATAAATAAATAAAATAAGAAGCAGCTTGTTAAAATAATTTTAAATATGGAAATAAAGATCTCCAAGAAGCTAAGAATTTCAGTTTAGCAGTCCTATTTCACTACAAACAAACAAAACCCAAACAAAGACAAAGCTCCCAAAAACAAACAGCCCTCCCAATCTACTGACCATCACAGCTGTCATGAAGTGGTTCTCCCCACTCACTAAATGTTAAATTTCAAAAAAACCACGGTCTTGTGGGGAGAAATTCCAGAATAAATGTATTTTTAAATTTTTACACTATATGGATCATCGAAGTCACTTTGTGACAGACATATGTAGCTCCCTCACATCATGCATCAAGTGCATCCCTGACTGCACTGCAGCCAACATTTGAAACAGGAGAGAGATGAAATCTCTACTTTGTCAAATCTGATTATATTTTTATGTGTGCATTAAGTTTGCTGGATAAATATATATAAATTAACAGCTTTAGCCCCAGTGTCTTCCTCAAATCTGACTGTGACTTGAGGAAGATTATAACATCTCAGTTTGCACATCTGTAAATTGAGGATGATGTTATTTACTAACCTTCTTGCTGAAGCTGTGCACATTCATTTGCTGCCTTGCTGTCTTTTATACTGGCCTTTTAAATTATACAGGCAACATTTAAGTGATAAATATTTATAGCAAAAGGCAAAACATGATGGGCATCTGCTCATAGACTGATGTTCTTATCACTGAAAGGGCTATAAAATACAGTAGCTTTCACTTTCAGGTTCAACATAATTCTTAGGCTATTCCTTTCAAAGAAGCAGTGAGTAAGAACTACAAATGAGCAGTACTTTCCTGCGACACATTTATTTTTTTCTCAGTTTTTTTTTTTTTTTGTTGTTGTTCCTCACTTCTAGTTCATAAATCCTAATACAAATGGAAGAAAACATAATTTTGACTTGACTTATCCATCGAAACAAGTCATAAATGTATCAGCCTATTCTGGCATGCTTCAGGTATAGTTCTGGTATAGTTATTGTTACTCCCTCTCTTCTAGGGGTTTCAAAACACATACATATTTTCATATTTCATATTCATATTTTCATATGTCAAGTAATTGACAGTTGTTTTTTCTTAATTTCAGAAAAGCAGCATCACAAAGTTTCCCCTAATTACACTAGTTTTTTTTGTTTTTTCTTAATTTCTTTTCATTGAAGCTTTGTAAGTATTTACAAAAAGACTTTGAATACCCAATCTCATGATTTTTATGATTCCTCTCCCAAGGCAAAAGATTGTACACATTTTCAAAAAGTCTATTAGGTGTAGATACATTGTGTATCCTGGCACACAGGATGAAGCTGCCTAGCAGGGCAGGGAGCTGCAGACCCCGTGCCCTAAACACCAGCACCGACACCTGCTGCAGTCCCACAGCACACGAGTGTCCCCACGGGAGCCACCAGGACAAAGGCACAGACCGTGTGCTCCCTCCTTGTCCTGAATGCTGTTATAGAGCTGGGACCAATGCCTCTTCTCTCCCTTCCTCATTTCATTCCACTGCCCTGTCACAGTCTTTAGTTTTGGAATCATAATCAGCATGGGGTTGGAATGGACCATAATGATCATCTAGTTCCAACCCCCACTGCTATGGACAGGGCCACCTCCCACTAGACCAGGCCACTCAAGGCCTCACCTAAACTGGCTTTGAACACTGTTGGGTTTGATGCATCCACAACCTCCCTGGTCTAGCTGTTCCTGTGTCCCACCACTCCCACAGTAAAGACTTTCTTCCCTAAAGCTAACCTACATTTCCCCTCTTTCAATTTGTACCCATTGCTCCTTATCCTGTCACTACAGCTCCTGATGAAGGGTCCCTCTCTGGCTTCCCTGAAGGCCCACATCACATACTGGAAGGTTGCTATGAGGTCTCCATGCAACCTTCTCTTCTCCAGCTGAACAGCCCCAACTTTCTCAGCCTGTCTTCATACGGAAAATGCTTCATGGCTCTTGTCAACTTCGTGGCCCTCCTCTGGACTTTCTCCAACAGTTCCATGTCCTTCCTATGTTGGGGACACCAGAAGTGCACCCAGTACTCTATGTAGGCTCTCACAAGAGCAGAGTAGAGGGGGAGAATCTCCTCCTCCAACCTGCTGCCCATGCTGCTTTGGATGCAGCCCAGGATGCCATTGGCTTTCTGGGTTATGAGCACATGCTGCCGGCTCATGGTGAGTTTTTCACCAACCATCAACCCCAAGTCTATCTCTCCAGGCCTGCTCTCAGTCACTTTTCTGCCCAGCCTGTGGGTGTATCTGGGATTTCCATGACCTAGGTGCAGGACCTTGCACTTTGCTTTGTTGAATTTCATGAGGTCATCATTGGCTCACCTCTTAGGCCTGTCAAGATTGAGGCATAGAAGTCATTCAGAACCTCAGCCTTCTCTTTGTCCAGGGTAGCCAGGTGTCCTATTTCCTTCTGGAGAGGGCCCACATTATCCCTTGTCTGTCTTTTGCTTTCAGCATTACTATAGAAATCCTTCTTGTTATCCTTAATATCCCTGGCAAGGTTCAGTTCTAACTGGGCCTTGACTTCCCTAACCTTGCCTCTAGCTTCCCATGCATTTTATGTGTAGTCCTCCCAGGGCACCTGTACACCTTCTGAAAACTTTTTTGCTCTGAGTTGTCTCAGCAGCTTCTTGTCCATTCTTGGAGGCCTCCTGGCATTTTTGCCCAATTACTTCCTTGTTGGGGTGCCTTGCTTCTGAGCTTGGAGGAGGTGATCCTTGAAAATCAGCAAGCATTCTTGGGCGCCTCTGCCCTCTTTCTGCTTTTCAAATCACACAGGTGTGCAAAGACTCCAGGACAACGAATGATGTCCCAGGGGGATTTTATATCAGCTGAAAGAAACAGTTTCATGTTAGGCAAGTGTCAGGCTTCAGCACCAGTAGTAGGAAATCCATAATGGTGCCCTTCACAGAGAGGTCAACCCTTTGGTGATTGACAAACAGATTCCAAGCTTAAATCTAGAAGTGGCTTGCACTTTAAAAAAATTTCTTGCTGGTTGATTTTAGCACACTTTTTCTCTAACAAGTTTTGTTATTTAGTTGTTAGTATTGTTTCCATTAAACATGCTTCCAGTAGATATAGCAGCAGGAAGTAACAGAAAATTTTCAGGCACCAGACTCACGATTCATACAGTCACACAGGAAGAATCAATACATGGCTTGGGACTGTGGAGAAAAAGTCAACAGGTTGCAGCATTTTTAAATAATTGCTGTAGAAAAGATAAATCATGCCTCTAAACTCTGCATGGGTCTTAACACATACCAGAATTTACAGGATAAACTTGGTTTGGGGATTGTGAGGTCATCGAATGATCAAAGGCTAACAAATAACATAGACTGTTTCAAGTGAAAAATTAACCATTTGGAGTAATCAATTTATCAAAATGAGTTCCTGACATCTAACAGAGGTATTGAAGTTTCCTTAAATGAATCAAATGAACTGTATGTGACAAAATTAAAAAAGAAAAAGAAAAAACCCAATTTAACTATAATACGAACAAAAAAA
>VZRO01005747.1:663983-725891 GCA_013397915.1 Daphoenositta chrysoptera
AAAAAAAAAAGAAACTTACAAAACAGCACCTCACATGACCAAGAAAATGAAGAAATATTCTGTTGGGTTAAAAGGCCCATGAATGAGAATGTGTTGAAGAAACATTCAGTAACTGTCTTTACATAGACAGATGAATTTTTGTTTATTCATTTTCAATGACTATGCTAGCAAGATGAATACAGAGTCTTCTTATTAATAAAAAATATACTTTAGACAAACACAGTAACAACATCAAAAAACCTTTTGTAAATCCCTGTTGTACCCCTTGGGTGACATATATCCCCAGAAAGCAGTGGTAAACAGGACAATGATGGCAAGACTACCTAGGACAGGATATTTTCTGATAAATCCTCCAGGACATATTGAAAGAAGACTAGCTCATTCACATGACACAAAAAATATTGGAGATCAGGGAAAAAGATTATTTAAGACTTGCGCATATGCACTCACTGACATAAAATGCTGAAGGAGAATAACTGGTGAAAGATAAGGCTTTGCTGCTGGCAATCAAAACCTTTCCTGCATCTTAGAACTGGCAAAACTAGGAGGTTTCCTCATTTGATGCTATCTGTTGACTCCTTTAACATTGTGGACCACACGTAAAGAATATTGACCTAAAATCCCTGCAACTAAAGTAGCATTGAATGAGAAAGCTTATAAATGAGACAAAGACCATGTCCTGTTCTCAACAGGACACAAAAGGCAAAAGCAGTCAAAATCTATCACTGAGAATTGGAAAATGAGATTTCCAGTTGGTATGCTACAACTGAAGAAAGAGAATTTTATTGTATTTGCATTCTTCTTACCAGCATGGGTAGTACTAACCAGGAAATTATAATCAACATGTAGTCTGTTAATTCTTGGATTATAATATTTTCCTAAGATGCAAGGAACAGTGGTGTAATTATTGCCTCAGAGCAACAAAATACAATGCCAGCATGAAAAATGCTGTTTGATTTTGAATTAGAAGAATCCGTGTCTATGAATCTTTACACAGATTTATTTTTTGCAACAAAAAATGTTAACAGCAGCTCGACATGAAATACACACGAATAAAAATAAAGTTTTGAGAAGGTGGCAGAAGGACTTTTTGTTTTTCTACATATTAGTAACTCATTTAAAACTTGTATCCCTTATCTTTCTTAGGTCTAGATTAAAAGAGTGTTAGCACTGCTTGCTCACAAATCAAGCCTGCTTCAGCTAAGTAAATGAGACTATTTTGTAAGTGGGCACATCTTATGTACATCTGCACAACAGATATAATTTGGCTGAAAAATTACTTGTATGTTTTAGTGCTCATACTCTTTTTTTTTGGTAATACTTCATCCCATGAGTTTAGCTGAAAGAGGGAGGTGTAGAACAGCCTCACAGTGATGTCTAGATAATAAGGTTCTAAAATACTTTTACATCTTTAGCATGGTAAATTATAGAGTGAGGAAGACAAAAATGAAGAATTAATAAAGCTGGATTAATGATAGGCAAGACAACCTGATGCCTGCCACAATTTCTTTGTGACTAACCTAAAAATACCCACAAAAATCCAAACAGAAAGCCTCTACCGAAACAAAAACACACACAAACATATATACATACACAGATGGCCTTGATAAAGTTTTGTGTGTCCCTCCCTCCCCAAAAAGCAATACGTAGAAAGGTGTACTGTAGAACATACAAAAGAGCTTGTTTCAGTCCAATATTAACAGAAGACTAATGCTGAGATCCTTAAATTGCTCTTTCTAGAGCCAGATAAAAATCCAAAAGATTTGTTCCTTCATTTTATGTACTATGAAATGAAGTTTTGTACTTCTCTGAACTCTTCAGGTCACTGGGAAAGAAGACTGGCTAAACCACAAGTGGTTTACTTCTTTTCCCTGTCTGGCCCCCCTCCACCCTGAGAGGAAAGAGAGCTGAGTGAAATATAATAAAAGATAACCTTTTTCTACACACTGCATAAAATCAAAATTAATCAGTGAAAACTGCTGCAGATGTGGGAAGTAACACTTTACCTATGAGCCCCTAAACCCCAGCTGTGTTTCAGACAACAGTAATGATGCACTTTCTTCTTTGTCAGGAAAACTCTCAAATTAAGTAAAAGGCTCTCTCCCCCCAAAAATATATATTTCCTTTACCTTGCGAAGAAGCACTTGGTAAGTAAAATCCATGATATAATAAACTTGTCTTTATTTAGCAATAAAGTTTACCGTGTAAAGCAATAATGCATTTGTGAGATCCAAAGCCGTACTTCAGACAGAGCTCTTGATGATGGATGTGTCCCTTGCTCCAACTCTATATTCTGTTTTTCAGTAAGTGTAATAGCTCTGACTCCACGGATATAAATGTTCTCAACTGATTAGATTAGTTAAATGCCAACTCTCGCTTTGGGATCTCAAGGCTGCAGTAGTTGCTATTAAGCTATTGATTAGAAAGTAGGGCTAAAATACCAAGGTTCACAAACACTGGGAGTCCTTCCTCTCCTGTTCTGTTTTTTAAACTTTAAGAAATTCAGGGTATGGGTCTTTTCCTACATCTACAACTGTGACCATTATTACTACACACAAATAAAATTCAATCAAATAAATTATCTAGAGGAGGGGTTTCACCTAATTGAGAAAAACCACATATTTAACCCTATTGCAACTGGAAACCATGAAGAACATGAAAGAAAAATTTCACACTTGACTATAGACTTAACAGATAGGTTTCTGAAAGCTGTGGGCTTGGACTTAATTAGACAAGGAAAAGTAAACAGATATCAGTATTATTGCTTTGTTTTTAATGTGCTAGCACAATTTTTATACGTTATTATTCTGAAATGTACAGCCAAAAAATTGATCTTTCTAGTAACAAATATAAATTGTGTCTCTCCTACTGTTTGGAAATGGTGACAGATTTTCTATTATCTTCACATTCCCACATTGACGACAACAACTGAGCCCTTTCCAGAATTAAGCATTTTTCTCCTCATTTGATTTCTGATCCAATGTAGATACTTAACAGTCTTCCTACACACTGAAATGAAATAAAATATGAATTTTAAGGGTCTCAGTGGCATTTTTGTTTAATTTTAATGAGCTATCAGGCTGCATGTTCCTTTGACAGAAAAGGAAGTTGAAACACGCTTCATTCACATTTAGACTTGAAATGAGTGATCCTAATGATTCACTGAAAAAACCCTCAACAGATAAAGAACAACTAATTATGTTACCAAGGAAAAACAAGGATCCCAAGAAGTTTAACACATAATATTTTCTGAAAAACTGTTACTACAGATGACACAGTCATAAAAAGCACATAATTAAGCTTAAGCTGGTATGTTTGGGAAAAGTTTGTTTACATAAAATGTCTGAAAGTGGCTAATGATACATTTCTCTGTAAAACACTTAAAAATGGTTCATGTCAGATATAAACTTTTATACATTATTCTGCCATCGTTTCTTAATTCTGACCTGGGGAGACCTCTAGGGGTGAGAGGTTGATTCTGTACTTGGTGTCCCTGCTGATTTTGCCAGCTGGGGAGCCAGCAGCCCTGGATGGCCTGAGACCTACACTTCTTCCACACTGAGGCCCCAGAACTGTACCCATCCTTCAACAAAGACTTTATCAACAACCCACCATGCTTGGTCTCTAAACAAAAAGTTATCCCATACAAGGAAATACTTCAGGTTCTATAAAATAGTATCTAAAATGGTGGTGTAGTTATTGTTTATTTGTAATTGCAGTTTATTTGAAAAGTATGACATTTTCTCATTTTTATGATTTTAATTAGTAGTGGATTTTTGAAAGCGTTCCCATCCCATTCCAGGACTCCCAACACAAAGAATACAATGCAACACATTGCACACTCAAAAAATAACAAAAATTATTTTCCGTTATGCAGTCTTTATGTCCTGAATCAGTGGACTAAAGAGAGCTCAAACTGTGTAAATTTTCCAGTATCTGAGATCATGTCTTATTTTCCCATCTCCGAAAAGAAATTCAGGTAATAAATTATCTTTAATTGTTTTATTTTATTCATTCTGCATTTAAATTTGAAAGACTGAGGAGGTATTTGAATTGTAAAGCTGCACATTGATAAGTGAGGGTTTTTTTAATTGGTGGGGTACCCATATACCTGTTAAAATACATGTGGAACAACACTACTTACTGATGTACTTTCCCCATGATGTACTCTTTCAATAGAGAGTAAATGCAGAGCCTACAGGTCAGTGGGGAGGGCAGAGCAGGGAGTGAGCCCAGGGTCTCCCACATTCTGTCCCACTCTCCATTTGGAACATGATAACAAATCATGTGCCTAACACATATGCCAAAATCCTCTTTCCGTATTCAGCATTCTCTTTAGAGCAAAGAGGGAATGAAGAATTAGTTATATAAATTGAGGAAGGCCAACTCTGATTGTGGGTCATACAGAATCTTTTCCAGAAGAGCCAACCTCAACCAAACACAGGATGACTAGATCATAAAATATATTTTTCTGTTAGTTGAATATAAATGAAAAAGTCTAATGTTTTCAGAATGAATACTTAACAAACATGCTCTACATACCTTAGATTTGTGTTGCCTGATGTGATACATCCATTCCAGGCCATGTGTAACTCCAGCAGTTTTTATGTGCACCTGCATCCAAACCCACTCACAAGAAGCTTGGTGCTGCTATTGGTGTCTGACTCAAGATTCAAGATAAAATAATAAACACCATGAAAACTTTTCTGAAAGTCATAGTATCTGTGATAGGCTGGATTACAGTTTACTGTATATTTAGTTTTAAAAGGTGCTCATCATCAGTGAGGGGTGGGCATCTGCTCACTGTTTTGTTCTAGAGCAATGAAAACTGCATAAATAAATGAATCAAAGATGGAGCTGTCCCTGGAAGCCACTGAGAATGACCAGCTGGGGGAAAACTTCTGGATTGCAGGACAGGGATCTTACGGAAAAAGAGAGATGTAAAGTACCACTAAGGCTGTGAAGATATGATAAGACAGTATAATAACATAACCAACTGCATGGTACAGAATTAAAAAAAAGAAAAAGAAAGTAATTGGAAAGTCATCCTAGAAAAGTGCAAGAACTAGGGGTTGTGGTTTTTGGTTTTTGGTTTTTTTTGTTTTTTTTTTTTTTTTTTTTTGTCAGACCTTTTAACGTCTTAGCCAGCAAATCTGACTTCTCTCTATTTCAAAAATTTCTTTGTTCCTTGTGCTGAGATAAAGATTGTGTTTTAGTAATTGGAAAGTCATTAGTGATTTTTGGTAGTATCACTTCAAGGAAAAGTTGCAGACAGTTCCACTTCAAGGATCTGGCCAGACTGGGGTTTTGTCATAACTTATTAGTAAAAAATCAGTGTCTCAGTGATGGCTGCGTTGAAACTACTGCTCAGAAATGAAGAGTGTCTCTCTGTTACTTCTACAGCTTCTATATCACTACCTGAGCGGTTCACCATCTTTAACATATTATCCACAAATTCTTGAGACAAGGTAGAGCATATTTCTACAACTAGTAAAATGAGAAATACAAATCATGCATGATCTATGTATGTAAACCAGCAAATTCTACCACATACAAGGTAGTTTCTGCTAAACCTGAATTCACTCTGGTGTAGAAATCAACAAACCAGCCTTTCTTGATTATTTTCATGAATCAGGACAAGGGAAAGGAAGTAATTAGAATCCCCAAATCAGCAAATGTGACTGCAGAATAGATGTATCCTTCCTAAAACTGTTTCTGCAATATATAACAGATGATACAACTACATATACCCTGTGTTTTCCTTCTTTTCTAAAAGTCTAATCTCCTGCCTACTCAAGTATGTATCTGCCTATTACCTAGATCATGTATTTGTCTGCTGCTTGTTAGGAGGCTTGCTAGATTTCTGATTAATATTCTTGATTAGAAACAGCTGTCCTGTAATTCACCCTTCAAAGGCAATTGTAAAGTAATGGGCAAGCACTACGGACAATCATCTGTTAGGGGAGTCCAACACTTTTTTTTCTATATTTTTTTTTTATTTTAATACAAGTCCAATGCTAATGGATTCCTCAGATAGTGATATTCCACTAATATTATTAATTGTGCTTTCAGACTCAACACCTACTGACAGACATTAAAAGGGCTGAACAACAAGTTTTTTCAGAGAAATAGTTTTTTTTTTCCAGTAAATTAGAAAGTAATTTCCATATTTCAAAATACTGAGCATGCCTGGGCAGAAGAGAAAACAGAGAATTTCTGCATGCCTTTCTCTCCACATCATTCTCATAACTTGAGAGTATGGCATCAGTATTGAGTTCATTTACAGTCAAAATATGCACAGACATAGAATTCTCAAGTGGTTTATATTAGTGGTTTATATTACCTAATGTTTAGATAGTCACACAGTTTGTTAGGCCACACTGCAACAAAGGACAGAGAATAAAAACTTTGAAGGGCCTACTCTGAGGACCTTTGATCATCTTATTATTTATTAATGCTTCATGTTTGGAATTCCATTCAGGAGTTTCTTTATATATACATATATATATAATTTTTTAAAAAAAAAATTATTTAACAGAAAAAGTTATGCAAACTCCCAAAGCGAGACAGAAGCTGTGTTTAAGTCATGGTTTGCCAGCAGCAAAAGTCACTACAAAGATTAATGAAAACAAGATGTTATCCTAGAAGATGCTGTAGTCATTCAAAATCTCTTCAGAGAGTGAAGATCTCAATATGGCTCCATGGTAATTGCAGGCAAATGTCAGCTTGGCATATTTAGCTGCAGTTAAACATCATCAGGGAAAAAACCCACAGCTCTGTATTAGGCTTTGGCAGAACATCCATTATAGCTAATTGTCATACATTTCAGGAATCTCATTTTACAGTGAAGTGGCAGAGAGATTGCTTGTTTTTTGTGTTTTCTCAAATTTCTAGAATTTCTGCTTAACAGCTTTTACCTAGGCAGGGGATCAGGTGAATTGATTTGCTTGTCAGACACATGTTTTATTAACCACTCAAAGTGGAAGGAGAGTTCCAATTAATCCTTTGAGAGCGGGAAGGGTAGCCCAATTGAGACATATAGTAAACCAATGTGCTTCTCCAACCAGGAAATTCTTGTAACCATCAAAGAGGCCAACTTTAAAAAAACTAAAAAAATAGAATGGAAATGTCGTCCCTCAGCATTAAACATGCTTTGCAGAGACATCAACCTGTAAGTCTCCCCAGGAGTTCATAAGAAAGACACATATATATACAAGAGAGGTCTTCAAATTCACAAAGATTTCCAGATAAGGGTGAGCTCACGAATTTCATGTCTTGAATTTCTTTTTGAAAGTGTCTCTTTGAAAAGAAATTTGTCTATATTCACATGTTCACATACAGTAAAAGAAGCAGCATCTTTTATTTTCAAATTTAATGCAGTAAAAACATCAAATTTTTTTTTCAAAACCACAGACAACCGGAGCCCTAACAGAAAAATCAGTTTCTCATATTGGTGCTGGCCTTTGAGGAATGGCTTCTGATGCTATTGCATGTGCTGACTGACAGGTCTCAGATAAGGTTGTTCCAAAGTCTCATGACAAGCAATTAAAAAGAGCATGTTGAGCAACATGACATATGGCCTCAGTGCTCCTCAGTCTTGGGATCTCTGCTCTAGTGATTTGGACAGAATTCTAGTCAGGCCAGAAAATAACACATTTTAAGGCCTGGGCATTCACTCCAAGAATGAAAACATCAGAAGCCACACAAGAAGTGAAGTGAAGCAAAGAGAACAGAAAATACTTCTCGCTCTTCTTCCACTTAAGAGCTTTAAAAGGAACCGAGTAGCCAATAGAACGATGCCTGCTCCCACTCTCCTAAAGTATCCAGCAGGGAAATAGTAGCTCAGGTTAGATTCTGAGATGAAACAGTCTGATCCCACAGCCTCTGTGGCCTCAGCCAGTCCCCCATTATCCTACAAGCAGCTAACCAGCAGTTGTGGCCTTATGTACTTCGACTACACTGAAATGTTAAGGCATGTTGAGAAACTTGATGTAAAGCAATCATTTTGGGGCATGTAAGTTAACACCTACTGAGATAAATGGGCTTGTTCTCATTTCTCAGAGCTTTGATGTCAGTCTGCAGGTATAAGGAGGGATCACTTCACTTGCATTGAGGAAGAGACTGCCTTCTGCCTCGCTCCTGAGAACTAAAACTAATTGTAAAGAGAAAAAGATATCGATTGCCTCAGACAATTCTGAGGACACCAGGCAGCTCTAGTTAAATCTTGACTGGTGGGAATTGCTCACAAAATTAAAAAATATCAGCATTCTGAAAACAAATGGGCTTAACTTGACCATCAGCCACTGAAACCATGTGAGCTACACCAAGACTTATTACATGTCATCATAGCTTCTAAAATATCCCAGTTTAATATTAGCCATTTGCTTTTGGAATAAGGACTCTTGTCTTTATTATTATAATGGCAGAAGACGTTCTGTTGTCAGAATTTTGCCATATATGCTCTGAACAATCAAATTTTAAATGTTTCATAAGCATACTTATTAAAATATTAGAGCAAGTTAAAAGATGGATAGTAAAAAACTGCAAAGTTTGCAAGGAGAGGAATAAAATTAGTATTTCCAGAGCCTCAGCTACTAATTTTCAAGCGTTTGATGAAAGCCAAAAATGTACACTCTGATTTTCACCCATCCTTCCTGCTACATTAACTACATCTGCTGAAATCACAGGGATAAAGACAAGACAGAAACAAATTTTTAAAATTTCAAGAGAACTAATGTGGTAATTTTGTTATTTATAATTATGTGACATAGTGAACTCCTGTCAATAATGCACAGCTATTGAATGTAGTGCAAAAATATTTTCAACATTGAAATCAAATGAAATAAGCTCAACAAGGCTGGCCAGAGGAAATGTGTTACAAATATATTATCTACAGCTGTCATAACGTCCATGGATGTTACCTGATCTCCTACTAATATGCCAGCCTTTATAAACAACTTTATGAACAAGGGAATTTTTTGAACATTTTATTTACATACACATATAAACATATGCATACATACATATATAGAAATACATATATATAGAAATAGTAATATATATATATATATTTATTTTTTTTTTTTCTACAAAATAAATCAATTTTAAAGCAGCTAGGGGCCCCAGTCATTAGATATTACTCTGCTTCCCAGCTAGAGAGCTAAGGTAGCCCTGAATAATTTTCTAATGAGTTTTAAAGAGAAGTCTCTTTAAAAATACTGTTGCAATCCAAAGCAGCATAAACTAAAGCTCTCTTTTTCCACTTAAGAGAGTAACAGACCCCAAACCATGGCCTCTGCCAGGTAATTTAGCACAGTACCAGTTATATTATTATTTCTATTCTATTTGTCTAAATCATCTATGCACTGAAATAATTCACGGTGCCATTGTACCAGTTTTTTTCCAAACAATAATTACAGAAACTGACACAAAATACTTGATTTGTAGGTGGGCTTATTCTTTAAATGGATCTTGTTAATGGAAAAGACTCTTGATTCATGAGTGTAGTTTAATGCAAAACAATTTTATGCCATGGTAAATTACCATCAAAACATAAAAAATAAATGAAGCCAAGTTGTGCCTGAAATTAATCAAAACTCTCTTGAAAGGTTCTTGATTTGCAATCTAAAATACAAATTGACAGAAATAAAAACTTAATATAAAACACAAAGCTAGAGGCATCTGAATATTTGGCAGGTAAGTACTGATAGAATGTATTTTATAGGACATTAAAGCTGCAGATAAAAACTAAGAGTTTTTAAATATTTTATAAGAGCTCTACAGTGGTGATTGTTCCCCTCCACAGACACCAAATTTGATTTCTTGTACCAGTACTTGAAAAACAGTTTGCAGCTATCAGAAATGCTCATCAGCTTACACCACTGGTGGTCCCATTGCATTTGCTTCCTGCAGAACTGGGAAGGTGCAGTTGTTTCTTTGTTCCTTTTCACAGCAAACATTTCAATGACAGCTGGAAGGACCACACTTTGAAGCTATTACTACCCCTTGTCTCAGACAATAAGAGACATCTTAATTAAGCCTGTGGAAATATTGATATCTGAACTGCTAAAATATTTGTCTAAATTTTCACAGAATTTATTCTGTAAATGAAATTAGTATTACACTAGAATATTTCAGTCATATCATTTTATGGATTGTCTGAGAACCGTAATTTCCAGAAAACTTCCCTGTACGCAGAAATTTTTAGGGTTAAGTCCACCATTATGTGCATCTCCAGAGACAGTGAAACCTGGTAAAAAATCCTCAAGTTACATCTAACTGTGGAGGTCAGGAGCTGGAGACACCAGATCAGCTGGATGTCTGGACCTTTTTTCCACACCTCCTCAGTGTCTTGCTTTCTAAAGAGGAGAAACCCTATTGCAAGGGCTGGGCAAGAGCTGAGTAATATTTCAGCAACAGCCTGAACAACCAGGGAGATGCTGGTTCCTGATAGGAGTGTGGCTCCCGACTGAAGGCAGGACTGGGGCAGGGAGACCCCACATGAGGTCAGGGCTCTACTGCCCAAACCAGGCTGGAGAACCCGGGACCCGCAGCTGCAGGAGGAGCTCCGACAGCTCACTGGCTCTCTGACTTGAGTGACTCGAAGGCAAGGCAATTCAAGGAGCTTTCCTGAGCTGGGGCAGTTGGCTGATCCCTTTAACTTTGGGAAAATCCAACAGGACAATTTTCCAGAACGTTTCACTAATATACATTTTTCTTGGAACCAAGACTATTAATTCTCTTTTAATAAATAACTCTATATTCCATTTTAAACTGGAACAGTAATTTTTCAAATATCAATGTTTTCTTTGAAATGGGAACCAAGTTTCATTCAGTTCTTCTCACAGCTGAAACCATGTCCATTTAATTGTAGTTTGTATGTAGAAAAATTAGGGCTTGTCCACCTTAGAAAACAACATTTAGTCTTTTATCTGTCTTTTTTTTTTTCCTAGCACAGTCCACTTCTGCAAGGGTAATTATTGACTTTTGTGGATCACTCAGATACAGCCATGATCAATACGATAACAAAGACCATAAGAAAATTAATTAATCCTCATACCAGAACAGGATTTACTGGAAATAAAGCACTTGGCCACATTTTGAACTGTGATGATAAAATTTTTACAGCTTCATTCCTTACAAATGAGTAGCAGGGAAATTTTGTGCAATGAATGAGGAAGGACTTCTGTCAGGGAAGAAGGGATATTATATGATCATATAGTCAGTCAAACTCATAATTCAAGCAGAACCCAAAGGACAATTCTATGCATCCCCTGAGTCTCTTTCATCACATAGTTTCTGCTTTTCAAACTTCACATGTTTCATGTATCTTAATCATAAGAGAATAAGACCCCCCGGTTTAGACCCATCTCTACATCACTCCAGTTAGCCTGACTTGAAACCTCCGTTTTAAATATTGATGAACTTTATTCCCACTGAGCAACAGTTCAGATCTCTACTTAAACTCTGCAAGTGTTTACTTCTACTTCGTGTGTATAAACAGAGAAATAGATTTTCTCTTTTCTTTCCTGGATAACTTGAGCATGAAAACTGGTTTTAATGTGGTATGCAGCTAATATCTACCCTGCTAAGGAAGATTTTGCAACGAATTTTACATTTTGTAAACAGGCACAAACTGAGTCTAATGGAGTTCAAAGAGTCATATGAAATCAAATCCTGACTGAAGAACAAAGTGTAAAAGATCAGTCCATTATAGATTTATCACTGGCCTTGTTCTTGTTTTCAGAAAAGACATACTCAATTTTTCTTCTGATTTATTAGTAAAGTAAAAATTGTATCTCTCCTTCTAGTGATTAATCGTTTAGTAATAGCTCAAGAGCAAATGAAAAATTTGTCTGTAACCTGGAGGGAGAAAGATCTCTAGGCCATGATCCTAATTGATTTTTACTACAGTCTCTTTCACCTTCTGCCATAAAATTGGCTTTCAAGTAACTACTGGCACATCCAGAAAGATTAAACTGCTCCACTGAAAAAGAAATTTCATCTTCAGATGCTTCACTTGTGGTCATTTGTGGTATAAACAATCACATTAGCAGTTACGCATGACATCAAAGGACCTACCACCTCTGAAGGGAGATCCCTAAAGCCAGTAAATACTTTTAACAAATCACTTATGCAGTACTTTAATTTCAAAGGACTTTACAAGTGCTTATAACAAATGAGCACAGCTTTATGTGTATGTGCAGTCTTCTGGCTAGCTTAAAGCAAACTCTATACCTGACCTTTACTTCAAAGGAAAGTTAAAGGGCTGCACAGAGACGCTGCTCCCAGAAGATTTAAGATACCAGCAGCTGTCTTCCAGTGGCTAATTTCATTCAGGGAAGAGCCTCCAGTTTTTTAGTTTTAATATGTTGAAGCATTAACTTTATGGATCACAAATATGCAAGTTAAAATTGTGTTTATTCTCGATAAAGCTATTGGATTTACCCCTACTTGGAGTAAGGTTCACCAGCTGGTCTGGGTGCAATTGAAGCAAGCCCAGAGCTCTCCTCTGCAGCTGCTGCTGGGGAGACTGCATATCACTTGATAACAACCTTCAGAAACTGCCAGCTGGAGCTACTGGAAGTCTGGATGGTAACAGTAGGGATAGGGAAAGGGTAGGAAGTAGCATATCTCTGTAAGGACAGATGCAGTTGAAAGAAAAAGTATTACACGACACCAGCTCTTTGTTGGTTGTTTTCAGTATTAGAAAGGCTGGGAAACAGCAAGCAAAAATTTAAATCTTAGACAAGATAGATGTATATTTACCACAGAACTACATGGTATGATCAATATTTAAAAGGTCAAGAATTAAAAGATGAAATATGTTACTTCTAGACAACCACAGGTAGAAGAGCCAATTGAGAAAAACACTTAGCAGTTTGTGCTTATGTTACACTTTGCTACATTTACTGGTTGGTATAACTCTTTTTGGTGCAGCAGAAAAAATAAATAGAAAGCAGATATCTCAATAGTGGAAGCTCAAAGTCTTCATATTTTGATCCAACCACTAAGAAATAAAAGAGAGATTCTTCTGTTTTCAGCCAATATTTACTACTGTGATCTGTCCTCATACCATACATACAGGCACATACACACACAATTAGGTAAAGAGGATTTAATAAAGGATTGATTCTAAAATTCAATATATTCCTGTAACCAGTGGTAAAAACTAGTACTGGAAAACCTTCATTGTCTCCATCTGCTGTAGAACACTGCATCAACAGATATTTAGTGAAGGGAGTTAAATCAGCAACAACAGATTTTCTGAAAAAGTATCTGGGGATGGCAGGTAGCCATGAAAATGCCTCTTTGCAAGTGAAATGTGGCATTCATGCACAGTGATAGTCAGTGCTAACTTTTCACTCACTTTTCCATCAAAAAAATGAAAGCTGAAACTGCTCAGTCAGCGGACAGCATCTGAAGTATTCAGACATGTCTGTCAATCACATGCCACCAGTATAAGAAATAGAGCAAAAAGGCAAACACTTTGCAAATGTGCACTTGAGCGTACAAATTATGATGCTTACAGAAATCATTTCACAAAGATTCGTTGTATGAAAATGGAGGCTAAATTAATAGACTAAAGTCTCACTGTTGCAGAACAATGCAATTTAAAAGCTCCAGCACCTTGCCAAAGAAAAGTCACCTTTCCAAATTCAATCTGTGCTAAAAGACATCTTATAAAAGAAAGACTGTAGACTATTGAAGACAATAGGTCAGCCAGTTCGATACAACAGGCCAGATTTTACCTCCAGTGTCATCCTTTCTGAGTTACACCTGAGAGTAATTTACTCTGTTGTCTGCGTAGGACAGCACTACAATGAATACATCAACCTTTTAAACCCTAAATGTCACTTTCATGCCATACTCGCTCCCTAGCTCTGTAGCTTGCTTAAATAAAGAGTGATGGGTTAAGTTTACTAGTGGTTATTTTAACCAACAGACATGTGAGAAAGAATTTGTTGCACAGGATTGACTTACTCTCTTAATATCAAAATTGTAACACTAGCAGAAGGTCTGCTTGCATATATCTGAACCTGTGTGTATAAACACATAACATAATGTTATGGTAGGTCTTCTGTCTGGTTACAGCAACACAGTGTTAAAAAAATGTTAAAGACTGCTTAAAACACACTGTCAAAGATCAAAAGAGGTTATGCTATCTTTCCTCTTGCAACAGTTGGATTCAGAAATTAACCTTCTGAGCTCCATAGGCTGTCTTCAGAAAAGGTACAGGATGTTTGGAAATGGGATTGAAGCTATTCTTCCGTGATATGTTAGCATTACCCACAATGTTGATATTAAGTAAGTAACATAGTTCTATCTTTCATTGAATAGTCTCTCTCATGACTGTCATCTACAATAAGCCCAAATATATATATCTATATATATATAAAATACAAATTTAAGTTTTCTCTAGCAGAAACATACTGCTACATGGGTTCCATGGTGGTCATGGCCACTAGGAACTATCAAATGGTTAAAACTTGCAATGATATCTACCAAATAAAGGCAAAACTGTCTCTGCTGTCTGTTCAAATGGGAAGAGATAGAGCCTGGGTCTGTAGGGAAATGGTTTGGGTTTGTTTTCTTTTTAAACCTTGGGGAAACAAGTGGATTTCCTGACACTAAGATCTAGAGGATGTTTCAAGAGAACTCTAAGACTTTTTTATGACTAGTTCAAGAAAAAAAAAAAAGCTGTTTATTTCTTAACTATATATTAGTTTTTCCTTGGTCTAGTCAAAATAAAATCAGTGCTGAAAATAAGACTCTCAAAGTGATAATGACATGCTCTATGCAAATTAAACTCTACAATCTAGAAAAATTATTAAAGTATGTTTAGACTTCAGTAGAGAAGCAAGAAGGTTTTAGCATGTGCTTATGCAGATAGGGCAAGTAGGGCAAGTGTGCTTATGGTCTAAGGAAATTACAAGTGAAGACATTCTTAAACAAATTTGTTGTTTCCTGATCCAAGGAAATTACTGTAATGTCATCACTCCTCATTTAATCCTCTCCCTAATGTTCCATAGTCATAGTCATCATGTCAAGTCTAATGTGTTGATTACAAGCATTACCATATCAGAAATTATTTGGGTTTTAGTGCCCACTCCAAAATTAAGAGACAAAATGCGTGGCTGCATTAGCAAGGACATAGTTATAAACCAAAACATCACAAATTAATTTTCTTAAATCAAAACATCATTTAAGAGCTAAGCTAAAGATGGAGATGATAGAAAATATTTTTGAGGAGACCATAATGAATGTGTCTTCAGAGGAAACTAAGGGTGAAGGAGTTCAGAAGGGGCCTACTTCACAGTGGTGAGTTTCGACAAACATTGTTCCAAGTAAGTTCCTTTCCAAATGTCAGACACTGAAATAGTTCATACTTCAAACATTGATATAAAGCTTTGCTCATTATAAAAAAAAACTGTAAAAAGAAGGTACAAACAAAGTAGCCTCCCTGAAGATACCTGAGTAGGACTTTGGACTGCAAGTTAAACCACTAAGATTAGATAAAGGGAAAACCCATTCTTTCATCATCTCAGTAATCATCTCATGGTTTCACTCAGCAACTATAGTTAATCTCTTGCCTATAGTCCTCTCTACAAATAAAAATGATCAGATTAACTACTACCACATCTTCTACATACATTCTACTTTTTTTTTTTGGTGGCAGCTTAGCATAACTAATAAGAATGTTTTATAGTATAATGTCAGAAAGCTCTATCTGCGCGATCTCGGGAACAAAGCACTATCTTAATATCCCATTAATATTTTTGGTTTATTACCTGTCAGTCAGACAGCCTTTAATCCACTCATTATGTGCCTGGTTGATTTGGAATCAATCAGCTTCCTTAAATAAAATACGTTGTAGCACAGGTCAATTGCTCATATATGTCTAAGACTAATACATCAATATTATTTTTGTCAAGCAGAATAATCACCTAAAAAAACCAATATCGAGATAGTTTGCCAGACTTTATTTGTCATAAACCCTTTATGGTTGGTATTCAGAACAACAACCTCTTTAGTATATAATTTAGCATCTAACATTATTGTTGTTTTTGTTGTTTTTTCTTTTGTGGGTTTTTTTTGTGTTGTATGTACCTAAATTATGAGATTATCTTTAAGAAAAACTGGTTATCACCTTACTGCATATTCCTGGAGCCTGCATAATAGAGCACAGCTACCTTAAATATTGGCTACTAAAACCCTTTGGAAGTAATTTTAAAGTTTGAAGTGTTTCTGATGACTACATAGTCTTTTTTTAGTCCAAACAAAGAGCAATTATTTTTTCAGAACTTTCTGCCTCTTGACATGATTACTACAGTTTTCGCAGTTTTTATATAATGGTCAATACATTTTTTAAGGCTCCTTTCGTCCCATTACATTAGGCTAATAAAAACTCGTGCTAAAAATGTTAATAGGAAAGGGAAAGTTTATTTTAGATATTCACATAAAAGTTCAGCTGCATAGATGATTGAAAGTTACTAGATATCTAATGATGACAATCTGACTCAAATGTCATGAATCTACTGCGTCTCCACCAGTAACTCCACAAGTAATTTCAGTAAAATGAAATATGAGTCACGTCTCCTCTACCCCAAAACACAGTTAAGATATTAAACAAATAATCCTTCCTTAGGTTTGAAACAAAACATACTATGTTTTGTTTTTTTTTTAATGGAAAAAAACTTTACCGAAATTATTAGTCTTTGAAATATGAGAGGTACACCTTTAATTTATGCAATTCTTGGAGACCAATCTTAACCAGATATTTCACATTATGGGGAATTTTTTGAATGAGCAGACATCCAAATATCTCAGTTAACTTATGTAAAGGAAGGCAGGGAAGGGTGCACACATTGTGTTATTTTAGTGTTATTTCAGCTTTCAGAAGTCAGTGATGGATCACTGAAAAATAAATGCCAAAGATATTTTTATTTTTCATCCAGTTTCTCCAGCCCTGAAATGTGCTTAGATTGCAAGTCTTTTGGGGTATGAATCATATTTTCAATCTTGTGTATGCTCAGTGTTGTTGTGTATAGGAAGCAAGATTATTAGTAACACTCAAAATTCTGAATATTCAAGTAAATTAATTTATCAATAGCCACTAGTTTACTCTTTTTAAGGTGGCAGATATCAGTAAGTACTCTTAAATCTATTCAATTCCTAATCCTTAAAATGCAAAATAATTTTTCATGATCTCCATAAGTATTATTATGCCATTAACAGTGCATTAATTTCTAAAAAGATTAAAATGAGACATAGAACCCTTATTTACAGGAATATTGCCAAAGAGTTTTATAAGACAGTATGGACCACTACACTTGTGTCTTGTGTCAGTCAGGTCTGCCACAGTAAGACAAGATTTATAGACTAATCACCAGAATTATCTTTCTCCTATTTTGTATTGCAAACTTTGTTGCTGTGATTCAATTATCAACTTTTGAAGGAGCACTTGCAGGCAACATCCTTTGGGGTACTTTTAAAGATTAGTCACTTACTGGCATGAAAAAACCAGTTTAATACCTTTGAATCCTTTAATTTACTGTCTAATTCTATAGTCCAAATAGATGCTGTTGCTGAGCAACAACATACCTTAAGCAGCAGAAAGATATTGTAAGATATAATTTCCTACAAATCTGCTTTTATTGAAATAACCTAAGATGCTTTTTGCAAGCCTTATATTTAATAATTTTTGGGATTTTTTTTTTTGTTTGTTTTTGTTTTTGTGGGGTTTTCTGTGGGGTTTTTTGCAGATAATGGGCATAATGCCTGCTATAAAACTAAACCGAAATTTGCATACACAATAGTGTAATAAAGTCTGGACCTGTTAGCCCACAGTGATTTTTTTCAGGGATAATAATTTCAGCTTTAACAACTTTAACTGCACAGAAATTACACAGTACCAAACAATGTCTCAAAAGTATTCACAGAGCAGGTGTAATGAGGTCCATTTATAGGAAAAATGTCAGTGGTTCCTTTTTTGCTGTTCCAAGAAAAACAGCAGTGCTTTATTATACAAGTGGACTTCCTCACAATAAAATTACCTTTAAAAATTAAACTGGGAAGAACAATGAAAAGAGGAATATATGGAGCAATGATGTCCCCAAGATCACTGTTCATTCTCTGTAATGATATAAGTGAGGTTAATGATAAGAAGCCAAGTGAAAAGGTTAATAAAAGCAATCATATTGAAAAGCTTAAAGACTCTCATCCTTAGCAAATTAAAAAAAAACAAAAACAAAAACAAAAACAAAAACAAAAAAAAAAAAACAAAAACAAAAACCAAGCAAAAAAAAGCCTCCTAACAAACAAAGAAAAACTGCCAACGAAACAAGATCTCTGCAATTTTATCCATACACTGAAATAAAGGCACCGAGGTCCTTGTCCTGGTCCCATAATTCATCAGAGAACAGACCAGCAAGGGCTGCCCTCTTCCACACTGCAGTGCAGCAAGTAGGTGAATGTATGCAATTTAGAGGGGTATAAATGTTTCAAAGTATATACTAAACCAAAGAAAACCCCTCCACCACCCTGAAAAGAAAATCCAAAAACCCAGACAAAAAAAAAAACCCAAAAACAACCAGCCAAACAAAAACACCCCAAAACAAAATTAAAAATCCAAAATATTTTCCATAGTATTCAATACTTAATTTTCCACTGTAAAAACCTTTTCCTTCTGACCTATGTAAATGATTGAGAAATGCCAGAACACTTGGAGCAATAAATTCTGTCTGAATGGCAAGCCTAAGGATCCAATCTCTCTCCATTTATCAGATGATATAAACATGTAAGAATAACAAAGAATAATACTAAAATGCAGAACTGGTAGTTTAATATAATAGTTTCCTGATTTTTCTCTCAAAATTAACTAATTCTTCTCATACATCAACGGTGATATGATAAATGTAAGAAAAGAATGATGTAAAACCTTGCATAATGCAAGTGTATCAATAGCTATCCTTTAAAGACTGCTTCCATAAATTAAGTCACTTTTATAAAAACATACTATCTAGACTTTTGTACTGAAAGCACTGCTATTTCAAAGCCATTTGACATGTTTTTATTATGTAAATTAAATGATGTTGATAACTGTAAACAACATGTAATGCCAGATTACAACATGTAAATTGCTTAGTATTACATTAAAATACAGTGCGTTTTGCAGTCTTGTGTATTGCCCCTAGAAGCATGTCAACCATTCACTAAATTACAGATTGCAATACTGGGGGAGAGACCATAGCTTTGCTAATGACAAGATTTAATCTAATTTATATATCAAACTCATTGTCTTTATGTCACATAATCTAAATCTCTTGTAGAACCACTTGATGATTCCACAATCAAAAGATTATTAGTCACACTGTTCCCCTCCTGGTTTTAGTTATAATTGACATTGTGTGGTACAAGCTACCTTAGACAGTTTACAAAGCTGGGGAGCACAAAACTGGGGGGAGGAAGATGAAGAGGGGTGGACTCTGCCTGTCAGGAAATAATCCCCACTTGAAGCAGTGTAGCACTGATCATGCTGTGTTGGACAAACAGAAATGTTATGAAACAGAAATAGTACACATCTAGTCTCTCACCCACACATCTCTCCTCAACTAAAATGGCAGGATAATAGTGTCTTGTGTTTTCATATGTTTTTGCAGCTACCAACTTAGATGTGCAAGATGATAGATGCACAAATGTTCGTGCTTTTTCACACAGCAGTAACACCTCCCACTCCAAAATGAGGGAATTTTCCACATCTGGCGTAAACAGAAAAGATATACCAGGCAGATAGAGGGAAACAAAGGCTAGAAAAAAGTTTTTCTTATAGTGTAGGTTTTCTTACGCTTCTGGAATCATCGGGGGTTGTTTGGATTTATATTACCTTAGAGAGAGTCATGTGCATTGTCATACGTGGTTCCTGCTACAGGGAACAATTCCTATCCCAAATCATATCAGAAATGTGAGAGAATCCCATGAACATCATCTCGGTATTTCTGCCTGTGGGTTGCTTCAATTAAGTTAATTACTTTAGACCTAACCTATAATCAGATGTTAGGATTTGTCCTTTGAAACAGAATTTATCAGGAGGAAGTGCACGCCCCTTAGAGCAGATTGCGATTGCAGGGTATGTCAGATAAGAGGGTAAGCATGAGTAATTTTTTTTCTTCTCTTCTTATCCCTTCATTTTGACACTGTATTAAATCCTGCTGGCAATCCCCCTGCAACATTTTCCAAATCCACTTATTCTGCTTTCTTCTCAAAGAAAAAGAGGAACTTTTGACTTTGACCTTGATTTCCAAAAACCAGCCTTCAAATATAAAACCTATCAATTTTACCTGGTGCGTCACTTTGTCCATGTAGGCAGCTTGAGGACATCATCAAATCCCTTTTGTACAGTTTAGCAGCATCAGACTGAGGAGGTATCACTTCTAAAATTGCGTTTCTATATTTTCTACTTTGGAAAAGCCCAGATCCAGCTTCCACGCACAGGAAAACTATGAGATGAAAGTGTGCCTCACAAAAACAAAAAAAAAAATTTTATATAGCTATGTGTGTGTGTATACGTTGCATGCATGTGTATGTGAATAAATACATATGTATGTATAAAAGCATTCAAAACAGACTGTAGGATACTCCCACAACAAATATATTGTTTTCAGACTCCAGTATGGGCGGAACATTCAGCAGCAGGTGATATGACCTCAGGTAAAGTAAAATTGAATTGAATTTATTCCTGTTGCAGCAGTAAACTGTTCCTTCCCCTTCCTCGTGCTAGTTCCCTCCGTGTTGTATTCAGCACGAACCACACTGTAGCGACTGCAAATGCCTCACTCCCCAAATGCCATGAAAAAATAAACTCCCTTTCCCTCTTTGCTACCCCCTCTGATAAAGATTATGCTCGACCTGTTGATGTGGGTGTAGTACCTAGCCTTGTACATATTCCTGTATGTTCTTCTCATGGTAATATCTGTCAAAATAGGGAAAGAGATCAGGATTTCTTTGTTGATGTACTGTGTGACATCAGTTTATGACATAATAACATCAAGGGCAATGAGGCTCATTTGGAATGAGTATTCAGTGGTGTTCGCCTGTCCTGGCCTTGGTTGTGCAATCTGGGGATTCATTTATACCCAGGCTGTGGGGGGAGCATGACAGGATAACTTACCCAGTCTTTCACCCCCTTCTCCTCCTTTAGGTCTGCTACAACACCTTTGTACAATTTTTGAATTCTCTTTGGATGTTTAAGAATCATGCCCGAGTTGATATGCCTGCTATTTCTCCTCAGTGCCATCTATCTCACATTTAGAGTCAGGACAGATATTTCCAGGGACCAAACTCCAGCTATGTGAAGAAATTATTTCCACCCTGATACGGGCCTGGGGGAAAGACTGACAAAGGATCTCCAGAAATTAAAAGGGAAAATTAAAGACTAGCAGCATAAGGGTGAATTATTTCCGGCTTGGTGGGCCCATGACATCTCAGGTACTCAAGGAAGAGAGGAGACATATAGATGGGCTCATGCTTGAAGGGGTGGACTTAACTATGGACACTGTATCCCTGGTTATCCATAACTGTGGCAATCCAGCAGGCCAAGAAGGTAAAGCCCCTGTGGTATGGGGGACAGTGGTCAATATAAAAGTATGGGGAGGCCTGGCAGATGGATGACATCACACTGCTCAAACCCACCAAGGCAAGCGCTACGTGCTCACAATGATGGAGACAACCACTGCACGGTTGGACACCTACCCTGTCCCTCACCCTACTGCCAGGAACACCATCCTGGGCCTTGAAAAGCAGGTCCTATGGCAACACGGCAGGAGGAATTGAGTCAGACAAGGCTACTATCTCGAAAATAGCCTCATAACACCTGGGCCAGAGAGCAGGGTATTGAGTGGATGTGTCATATTCCCTATCGTGCCCCAGCCTCTGGGAAAGTTGAACAGTACAGCTTGTTCTAAATTTAATGCTTTAAACTATTGGCTGCCAATAGTTCACTTGCTCTGAGAAGTAGTGTCTGTTACTTTTTCCAAGTTTGGTGTGACAGCCATGCTTTTAAAGACCTTTACCACCTTTTTACAGAATAAAGAGTGCTGAGCTCTGTAACCTCTGCTTTTAAAAAAGCCAGTTGCTGTTTTATGAAATGAATCACTCTTTTCCCTACTTTCCTCTATCTGCTATATCCTTTTGAGAATGGTGACAGAAATTGTACAGTTTCAAGATGTGAAATACGACAGATATAGTGGCATAATAATTACATTTTGTTCACAATTTCTTCTCCTGAAAAATATAGCATTGGTTTTGTCTTTTTTACTTGTCAAACTGAATAAATGTTTTCAGAGAATTTTCCTGGTCACTTCAAGATCTCCCTCAGGTCTGTATGTGTGAAGGGTTGTTACTTTTCCCCCTGCTGTCCCATGTACATTGCTTTGCATTCTCTTTATTGATGACTCAGTACTCTGAGCCTTGCCTGCAACGTTTTGAAGTCAGTTTTAGAATTTAATGCTATTAGTCAACATCACAGAATATAACCACTTCTCCCACTTACCCATTTCACCACTGTGAATCTGTTCAGTAGAGAAAATTCCTGTATATGTCTTGAAATGCATTTGTTAAATATATCAGACAATTTTTTTGGTAAAGATTATGTGATTCATTCAGTTTACACTGCGAATTGTAAGTTAATAAATTCACATTTGAAATTAGTTGGAATTTAAAGCAAGAATTCCATTAACCAAAATGGTGAGACATTTACCATCAAAAACAATTACTAAAGCTACTGTTGGACTCTTCCGATCACTAAGAATTTGAAAATTAAGAGTGGAAGGTGAATATTTTGGGACAGTTTGTTTTTTCTAAGTGCCATATTCTATTTCAGGCAATGATTAATTCTAGAGCTTGAATTATTCCAAAAGTCAGACCATATGTCTTTGGCCTAAATCCTTTAATTCTATGTCTACAAACACAGCTTTCCTAACATTTAACAAGGCGTGGTTAACTCCTGGGCCTGCAGATCAGAGGATAGTCATCATAAAAATTACATGGAAAAATATTGCTTAATGACCTATTGCAGCATATGATATTAAAAATGCAACTAATAATGACAATGCATCATGGATTCTTGCTATAAAAGCTAGCCAGAACACAAAATATTGTGGTGATTCTTTTCCTGAAATGGTCTGCATTGTCTCAACCAGTGCTATGAAGCAGATGGTTTATGTGCTCTGTGACCAGGCAGAGTTACTGGAGGGGAGAAAGACTCTTCACCAGGCAGAGGCAGCAGTGCAGCTGCCAGCCCCTCCCTCTGAGCAGGGCTCAGCACGTTCTTCACCCTTCCTTACCTTTGACTAGCTGTGTTAGACATTATTTTCACATGCTTAGCCTTAACAGCCATTCTTAATTTTTACTAACAAATTTGATTAATAGTGATCTAGCCTGTTGTTTCACAAGCTAATATAAACTTACATTTCATTTTCTTTTCTACTTTTAAGGAGTTGCACACAAAAAATGCCGGATAATCGAAATGGGATTAGGGAGAAGAATCTCATTGCAAGTAAGACACACAATACTCTGTAGCTTAAAGAATTTATGAAATAACTCAAACGGAAAAAGAATCTGATATTTCTGTATTTTCAACGGGAGAAAAGGAATTTAGGTATGTGATTAAAAGATTTTTTGTTTTTCTCCTAAGTGACTTCAAATTTTGTCTTGTATTTCTGGCCCTGAATAGGTATATACAAATAAAATAATTTTACTCTACTTCATACTGGCATTATGATTTATTTGATGCTCAGATCTGGATATTTTAAAAGCCTAAAATAATAAGGTAAAGAAAAATCAGCTAATAAACTGACAAGAAATATGTGAAAGACTCCAACATGTACACATAATCCTGACCAAAGAAAACCCCATTCCTCTATAAAAAGTGTTCTCCTGAGGGCACTATCCTTTTTTTTTAATCTGTGATCCTGTCTTTCTTCTTCTCTCATTCACTACAGAGTCTATATTTATTATCTGTTGCTATCTAACTTGGATTGCAAGCTCCTTAGGGCAAGGACCTTGTCTTCTTACATGTCTGTAATGTACCATGAACACCTCCAGCACTAAATAAATAATAAGCTCTGCAAACTCCATTTAGTATCCATTTCAATTTGTGGTGAAGGCTTACCATGTTTTGAGAGTGTAAGGTTCATTTCTTTCTTTTAATGGCTGATGCTGGGTAAGCATAAATATTAATCCATATTTTTCTGGCTTCTTCTGGAGAAAACTTGCTTATTAGAGTTCCTGCTGACAGTGACCTTAGGCCAGTCTAGTCAAATCCGAGTCATCATGGTTGAGATTTTCTTGCAGTCAAAATTGCTGCACAGACTTCCTTAGCTAGCCTTCTCGGTCCTTTATAGTCATCTGTTACTAACACAGCCTCAAGTTTGAATAACCAAAACATCTTCCAGAAATCTCTGATAGTCTGTAAAAAATCTAGAAAGGACTGTACAAATGAGAAAATAAAACCCATCAGGTTGGGTTTCGTGTTTTCTAGCAGGCTTTTCCTTGTGGAGAGAAGAAAAAGAAAATAAAAAAATCATCTCTCCTGTCCACTTAGGAAATTCTTCCTTTGTTAAGCTGCAACTTTCCTGCTTCCAATAAAATATTTAAAATAAGATAAATAGCCAGAAAACAGCATTGACTGATATACCTTACTTGCAAAATTGCCATTGTATGAGACATTTCCCATATTCTGCTAATGATATTCTCTAACAATTTCTCCTAAATCTGAATATTAACCTTGCCAAACTACCGTGGCATCTTCAAGCAAAACAAATAACTACCATAATCTCTCAATAAGATACCCTGTTCTCTTTGAATTTTGGGGTTTTTCATAGGTTGGCAACAGGGAGGGAAGAAGGAGGACTTCAGTTTCTCCAGCTAAAATGGGCTGGGTCACATTGGATTCAATGTAATGTGGCAGTCCTTTCAATCTCCGTGCCAAAGAGGTTACACTCACTTGTTCCAATGGTGCACACAGGATGCTTTAGGCACACTGGTTACTGCCACAGCCCACAATTGCAGGTGGGAGGATATGCTGGAATGAAGACTTAGTGAGAACCTCTATTTCAGTCTTTTTCCTATTCGGAATCCTGGGTGAAATGTTGTGAATTTTCCTCAATCAATATTCGAAGTGAATACATTGGAATTTCTGAATTATGAAAATAATGAATCCAATATTTATAATTTTTTCCCCCTCTTTCAAACTGGAAGAAGGAGACTTTCATAAGACATGAGAAAGAACTTTGCCTGTGACCTTTTGCTAAGTGTTGTTCCTATTTTCTACATACTCAATTTTAACAAAGAGCATGGGTGCTTTAACCAAGAGCAGCACAGAAACACAGTGGAAGCGGTTACTGAGCAGAGCAAAAAAGCTTCAAGCATGTGTTGTAAAATCCTTGTCTGTTAAGAACACAGCCTTGTTCCTTCCCACAGCTGAGCTGTCCTTGCAATTTTCCTCTAGCAGTTTCCACAGGTATCATCATTTCACAGCACCAGGTCTTTCTGCTAATAGCCGAAGTGAGACTACTTACGAGTATTTAAGAAATGTCACAGCAACTAGGTAATGTGGTGCTAATAGACTCTATAACAGAATAATTCTTTTTGCTATATGCTTATGGATTTTGAAAAGTAGGATTGTATTAATAGCCTCTACTGTATAATGGGTAAAGCAAAAAGCATGCACATCTACACAGAGTGGCAGGCTTTAATGAACACAGTAGCGCCTGTCACTGCTGAGGGATGGGGAAGTAGGAGACTGTTTCAAACCTACAGATATCTTGAGGAAAGAGAGCTCAGTATGCTTACTTAGCTCTAGCAATTTATTATTTTAGAAACTTCTTCATAAAATGGCAAGGTTAAATCAGTCAGTGTTGCCGAGTTAGCTTGTGTCATGAGTACAATGGGCATATAAAAGCTCTCAATTACCTGTTTATCAGATGGTTTGCCACTTGATACTTGGAAGCTCTGGTCACCAGCATGTTTTTTTCATTTCCCTTTTTCTGTAAGAACACTATTTATTGCATTAGTGTAATGAATCAAGGACAGTCAACATGTAAAAGTTGGTTGAAAAAGTTGATCTGGATTTGGTCATGACACCCTATTCTTTCACTTAGTCATTATGGGGTAACATACAGAAATAACCAATGGGACTCAGTAAATAGTCAATTAACATCCTTTTTTTCCTGAAAAATAGAAAATATTGTTTCCAGAAGTTCAATGACCATAACATAACTCTCAGGGTGAAGATGATAGGCAAAGACTACATGCAGTTGACAGAGATTGAGAAGTACCTTAGCTGGCTCCCACCACTACTGTGGATAATCTTTATAAAAGATAATACAATCTATTAATTTGCCAAGCACTGGGCATGTGGCTTCAGCAGAGCTGTAGTGAATTCACAGAAGTCCAGTAGTTTATAAAGAAAGGAAAAGCAGAGAGTTTCTGCAGAGAAAATCTTCTCACGTACTGACACTATTGCAAACCATGACTGAGTTTCTCAATGAGGCTCAATTTTAGAATGGTTCAGGCTTTGTGTTTCTCTCTGTCAGTACTTCATGATTGGGAAAAAAAAAGTATATATCTCTGTCTACCTAGTTATTAAATTTTAAGCATGTTCAGAATATATTATGGAGTCTGAAAAGGTCCAAATTTTTCTGCAACTTCTTATTCAGATATAATAGCTAAAATCATAAAAAACTTGCAGTTTTCCATGCAGGAAACAATAAAGAATTGTCTTTGCTTCTTTCCAATCCTCTCTCAACCTCCCCTAAAAAATGGAGAAAGAGTTTACTTCTTCCAGCATCAGAAAACCCCCAAAAAATTGCACATAGAACTGGGAAATCAAAAGTGAGTTTGTCTATGAGGATTTTCAGGTCCCATGGCAGCATGAACCCCTGCCACTGCAGGACACCTTGGAAACTCCCTGGACCCTCCCTGGGCCCTCCCTGGAGCTTGGAGCCATTTTTTGTCACTCTAAAGAGACATTGGCACATATCTACGGGGAAATAAAGACAAAAATGTCGAGGTAGACAAAGTGGACAGTTTATGGATCCAATTGCCCCATATATCAAGAAAGCAACATTTGAAAAATAAATTAAACTCTCCTGCTCCTGTCTTTTGTACCAATCAGCAAAATTATGTGACAGAATAACTTTGATTAGCATCAGTGCCTGTCATGTTTTTTCTACACCCAGAAAAATGGTTTCCATAGGCCACCTAGGGAATATCTGCTGTGTTTTCAGATATGAGAATATGATGCTGTTTTTAAATGTCATATTTGGTCCAAATTAGCCAAGGGTCACTTTTCTTTTAGTCTTGTTCAGTAGCCAATAGCACCTTTATCCATGCAGAAGTTCTTGTGAGCAGCCTACCATTGAGGATAAAGTGGTTGTATTCAAATAAATCTTCTTAAAATGGAAAGTGACATATAGGATGTATATTTATAGTGACATATGATTTTGTGAAATATTTAAGGGGTTGAAACAAAACAACGCATTTTTACAAAGAAAAATATTAATCGGTTCTTAAATGAGGGTTTTTCTAATATTGTAATTACAAGATATACAAAAACAATTATGAAATAATAAAAGGTTAAGGCAGAAATTAAATTTCTTTCTTACAATAAAAAATCTATGAATATAATGTTATTATAAAATCACATTTTCATACATGAAAGATCAAGTTGGAACTACCATATTTTCTGATATTTATCCCTTATTTATGCTGCATGAAAAAATTATTTAGACCTACACATACACAGACATACATCTATACTCAAACACTCTAATTTTCCTGTGCTGGATGACTTGCAGACAGTGTAATAAAATCTAAGCTTGATCTATATATAATTTCAAAGCATTGAAAGATCTCATTAAAATTATGCCTTTCTTTCTCTCCTTCCACAACCAAAAATACCTTCCTGTTTCACAAGGAAGGTGCAGGTGTACAAACATCTATGCTTTGCTAGAAGCACTGATATTTTCCTCTTAAATAAATGTAAGTACAATGGCATAGTACTAGATTAAGCCTGGAATGAGAGTTATGGATTCTTTAGTCCTTACCTTACAATCAAAACTTGCATCCTAGTATCTCCAGTTTTTTAAGATCCTCACACTCTTAAAATTGAGACTTTGTTTCGCTCTCTTTTTTTCTTTTTTTTTTTCTTTTTTTTTTTTTTTAGTTTCTTATTTATACTGCACTAATCACAGACTTGAGAGCTTTTTCTTGTTGTTTACATGGATCTTTACACTCTACAAAACTTGAATTATGTTTTGTTCAAGTATAATTTTACTTTTCAGGCATAGGTTTCCTTTCTCTGCAGGACTAGAAACTTGCCTGTTATAGATAAGATTAAAAAAGGGGGGAAAATATACCAATAGGACTACTGGGGAACAAAATTGAATATCAGTTTAAATCTTTAAAACATCTATAAACATCGATCCTCTTTCTTTTAAGTCCTTTGATATGACATGGCACATACAAGAGCTGAAAGTGATTTCAATAGCAACTGTTTTTAGAACACAACAGGTGTTTATCACAGTAAAGAAACTGATGAACACCTAAAGTATCCAGACTACTCCTTCAGTCATATGGGACAGAATGCTAAGAGGAGCTTGTCCCCATGTAAGAGATGGCAATTTGGCATTAATCAACAATAAACCTGGTGCAAGCCAAACTTCACTGCATCAACAGCTTCAGTGCTAAAAATTTCATAATGCCGATGGTTCTAACAAAAATCAAAGCACCCCAAACATTTCTGACTATTCATATCCAGACTGCTTATCTTGAGTCTTAGGAGTAGTTTAATTTATTCTTAAGAGACCTTGAGTAGCCACAGAAGCTACATTTTCAGCTAATGCATAATATATGCTACAGGAATCCAGAAAGCTATTCTGAGTATAAGAAAATCCAACAAGCACCCAGCTTCCCACACAAACAGAAAAGAGCAAAGAGAGAGGATGCATGAATAATTAAAAAGAAAATGCTTGTGGGGTAAGCAGTTACATTATTTTTTATAATAAAGCTGAAATTTCTAATCATATTAAAATGATTTAAATATGTATAAAACTTGTGCATTGAATTACCACTTCATTTCAAACTACTTCTGCTTCCCTTTTTTAGCCAAAATTGCTCTAACAGATCAAGTTATGTCTATCTACACTACTTTTTAAGAAAGAAATCAATAAAATGATAGCTAAAAAGGCAAATTATCCAGCCAGCTATATAAAGCACTTCCCTATTTCAGTGATTATTTAAGATGAGGCATAGAAATTTGGCTCATAAATGTTTTGGTGAATTATTTACATGGAGACAGGTTTCTTCTCTGAGAAACTCAAGCGTTGGTAATTAAGTGCAGGCAGAAATGCAGAAGCCTAGAGGAGTTAAAGCACTAAAAAGTATTGAGGAAAGAGTACATATCAAGTAACACAGACTTAAAGAAAAACTTTAATCAAATAACTTTAAATCAAATCTTTTACTTTGGAGCCTCAGTGGTACAGCCTCATACTGAATGCTTTTATGTCCTGGTGCTTAGCCCTATATAATACAAAACTCCATTGTAAGGATTCACAGTGATGACTAAAAGACTAATATAGGAAGAAGAGAAATTTATGGATCTGTTGGGTTTTTCATAGCTAGCATACTGCCTTGAAGAATCTTCCAAGGGAAATTCAGCTCATCTTTTTCTGTGGTTACACACCTGTATTGTTCCGTGATAGCTGTTGTTCAAATGGGAAAATACCTGGGACATTTGCCTGTTACCTTGAGTTAATTTTCAGGAAATACATATTATCCTGATAGTTTTACATCCATGACAGAGAATTTTGCAGAACTATCATCAGCTGAAAATAAAAACTGTAAAATTCCTTAAGAGTGATTAGCCGCAATTCCAGAATGAATTCCTTTTCTCCCAAAGTGTAAAACATGCTCACATACATCCAGCTCTCTGTTGACCAGTGCGATGATATCATGAGCATAACATATTGGAAACATGACAAGCCCTGGTAAAATTTTTTGCTTGGCATTTATCTGGTTTCTCTTTACCTGCATTTTAATACAATTATAAATTTGATACTTATGTGGAGTAAGTAGATTCTTATTAATCCAGATCCATTATCCTAGCACAGGATTTGCCTCTGTACTCAGTGCAACATAAGCTTAGAGTTGTCTACAATGCAACTGTGAAAGAGATTATAAAAGGAAATTTAATAAAATAAAAAGGATTAATTATGGATTTTATCCTTCAACGAGTTCAACAGTTTATTGCAGAACAGGGTACCTCAGAGTTCATTTGCACAGTAGCAGAGAACCATTCCTCCATGCATTATTCCAGAGAAGATTTTCTAAAAACCTATGAGCACAGACTCCAGACCACAGATCATATAACTTCTGACTTTTAAAATATATTCTAAAAACTAGTATGCTTTAAAATTCTCAGATGACATGAAACCAAATTAACTCGGAGTCAAAGGCAACCCCTAAGAAACTGCTTGCTTTATTAGCTGGAAGTCAAATGGCATAAAATGAAGATAATCTTGTAAAATGAATTAAGAGAAGCATTATTAGAGTACAAAGGTAAAAAGTTTCCAAAGTATAAACCAGTGAGCTAGAAATGTGTCTCTTTTAAATTTTTAATAATTGATATAAACTGCTTAGTGTAGTTTACAGTGGGTGAGAATTATTCTTGAGAATGAGTTGTGCATTTCTCACCATTCTCCCTGAAGTGATAATTACTGTTTCAGAACAAAATGGAGAGCAGAAAAAAACCTTCAGAACAAAAATTATGATACAGAAATAAACACTTGGAAAAGTCAGACAACAAAATACTGGACTAGAAAGAAGAATAACAGACAGCATTTCCTAGATTTAAAACCTGTAGTCTATCTATGTGGCTGTTGCACATTAGGTCACTTCAATGGCTGTTTCTCTTTCATACTTTGTTTTAGATACTTATTTGAGGCATATGGGCTGTGGAGCAACTTTTATAACACACAAATGTAGCTAGAAAATAAGAAAGAAAAAGAAAAGATATCCCACTACTGCATGGGAAAAAAAAAAAAAGCCAATTGTATTAACACTGTAAAGAACAAAAGAGGATCCTAAAAATAATTTATGTACTACCTTCTTTTGATTTTCAAACCACTAGGATCAAAATCCAGTATTTGGACTTCAGTTCTTGTCACTACAGGAACCCTTGTCCCAGATGAAAGGGATTTAGTCTACCAGTCAAATGGAAGAGCAACTCCATCTATGACAAAAAAATTCCCTCCAGTGCCATACACTGGTTGCTCATCATTTCCCTTGGGTTTTGCAATATGAAGGTTTGGAGGTTGGGTGTTTTGTTTTGGTTTGTTTTAAGTAATAAGTACAGCCTTAGTGGATAGAGTTGAAAATTGAGGGATTTTACTGGCAAATTTTGCCCAGATCTTGCCTAAAACCTGAGCATATGAGACCTCTTATAGACGTGTATAATATCCCCTTAATAGCAGTAACAATTGCTTTCACCATCCTCCTGTCCTCTGTAGATGCTGAGCTTGGCTTCCAGCACTGGGAAGCTGCTGTAATGTGCTGGCACCTTTCCCAGGCACGCGTGCTGCATGAAGGGCTTGGGAGCAGAGGTCTGTGCAGTGCATCTGCTCCTAGAACAAGACATCAACTTCCACCGTAGGAGTAATGAAGAACCCTGAGCTAGAGAGCAGAGAGACTGAGAGGCAAATGCTGCCAAAGGAGACATTTCCACAAATGAGCCTTTTTCATCCCATCCCACATAGTTTCTGTGTTGGCTTGTTTTGAAAAATTTTCTGCAACCATCATATGGCTTCTCAGTTTCAGCGTGGGGAAAAGTCCTGTGTCAGCAGCTCAGAACCTGCTGAAAAACTGATGTGAAGACCTGAGTGGCACCAACATGTCAGTGTCATGGGCTATGATGAATAGTGACCTAAAATCTGACATTAAAAGAGATAGGTATGAAATATCTGCACAATGGAAATTAGTTCCCAAGTAGGAAGTTGCAGCTAGTTTTCAGGGTTGTCCTTTTTGATTATTTATGTCTTTAACCAACTTGTAAAGGGACAATCTATTCCCTAAATGGTAGCTAAACACAGGGGAATGTACTGTGCAGGGCCAAAACATTCTTGAAGAACCCAAGAGCACCCAGAGTTTTCCATCAAATTCTATCTCTAGATAGAGCAGCAGAACTACTTTTTTGTCACAGGCCACCTATATTCCTATTTTATAAGATTTTGGAGGTAGCTTTGCCTAAAGGTTTTTAATGCCTATGCTTTTTCTTCACAATTCTTAAATATAAATATTGTTTTAGTCTTAAAAGGTGAAGTCACTTTTGCTATCTATGAGCAGGACTTTATATCATGCAGGTAGAACAGATTAATATATTTTGCGAAAACAGGCAAGCTTTTATCTGATATGGATGTTTTGCAAGCCCCTATGCAATATGGAAAGATTTACTGAGCAGGAGTCTCCCATTAATGAGATACTCTAATTAGTGACTTGTACATGTGAGAAGTAGAAAAGGAGCTGGAGGAAGAAAAAAAAAAGCTAGGTTCTGAGGACTTTTTTCTTTTCAAATTTGTTTTCATGTTTCATCTTTCTTTGCAATAACACCAAAAGTTTCCTAACGTGGCAGTACTGGGGATAATTAATACTCATTACCACAGTGATTACTATCATCTGAATAGTGATATAACTGGCAGAGTAGAAATAGCTAGACACACAATTTTTCAAATACTCTTTCATAAACTCTTCATGGGTTTAATTTTGCTCGCCTCTAGCTTGGCCATGAATTGTTTTCTGTTCTCAGAATCACTGAAGTGTGCAACCAAAAGACTACTGTTGTTACAATAATGAGAAAGTTACTCTCATGAGATTAAACTCTGATTAAAGGAATACTTTCTTGCTTTGAAAACTCTAGAGTTGTTCGCTGGTGCTGTGTCAGATGGCTGACAACATTATACATACATGCACACATGCAGAGAGAGTTCATGTCCGTTGTCCACTCTTAGAACCCAGCCAGGTTTTTGAGACATACACAAAGATGTCAAGTGCATGCAAACCCAGATTGCAAATGGCTCATCTGAGCAGCTTTCCTGTGACTACACTATGCAGTAAAATATCTTTCTTGATCCTTAGCTTTTCAAAATTTTCAAGAATAAAGACCATTTTCCATAAAAATTAAATTTTTGCTTAACAAAGGAGAATTTGATTCCCCCTCCCCAAGCCTCAGGGTAAAGATTCCATCAAGATTTGGTACATTGCATTTAATACATCCCTATAATGGCATGGAGTACTTGAACATGGTCTGTTAACAGAAATTAAAGGGACCCTCCAGAGACTTGAAGTGCACGTCTGCAAGAAGGTATAGCATTATGGCAGATTTGGCCACACAGATCTCATTCCCCAAAGTACATTCCAGTAACTTTGAACACATAAAGCGCCTTCTTTAAAATATAAACAGTAGTAACAATAACATTTTATATATATCACTAGCAAGTTAAGGGTTGTTACAGTTTTTAACTCTTTCAGCTCCATTAAGTCCAAGGAAAATATAGTGTACCAATAATAAAGCAATTATTTGACAGGCATGCAATCTTGGGTTCCTATTAACTCATTAAAAGGCCTTGAGTACTGTGAATATATTGCATTTCTCCATTGGAGGAGCATCATTTTTACATTGGACATCTAAAACTACAGAGGAACTCAAAATTGCAACTCATTTTTTCAGACCATAAATACTCCTACAGCATAATTTAATTAAATAATTCATTATACCTTACCAGCTCAAGCTTGAGACTAGCCTTTATCCTCTGACACAATTATTTTGGCAAGTCACTACCTTTCCTGACTTTTCCAACTGTAAAATGGAACACAAAGCGCTAGGATTATCTGCAATTTTAGTCAAATGCCAAAATCAATAATTTTATGTTATTCTTGCTTCCACAGGACAGTAACTATTTAATTACAGGTTGATGGTCCCAATTTTTACTTTTAAATTAAATGAGTTAAAGTATGCAAGGAGTAGAACAGGCGTAGCTGCTTTAGAGGGTTTCCAATTTCATGCTTAAACTGTGAATAAAACAAGAGACAAAAACTTAAGAATCTTTTCCATCTGCCTGCACGTGTATAAGATCTGGGTGGTGTTTTTGAATACATAAATATTGTGAATAAATTTAGCAAGAACTAAACTAAAGTAGGAATATCAAAACGGTTTTGTTAAAATAATAGAAACATACATTCATAGATCTATTATGATATTTTAGGACTCAAAAGTTTATATAACAACTAAGATGTATCTCAGTATCACAGTGTATATTCTATGACATTCATTTTTTACTTTTTTTTGTGTGCTGGACATATTCTTTTGGGAAAGAAAGGAATTCTAACAGCAGAAGAGATAAAAGCTAAACCCTCCTCCCTTTCACCACAGGGAATCTAATGCTAATGAAATATCAAAGTTGAAATCCATCTATTGGACCTGAGGAAATAATTTTCCTGCAAAGATATGCCAGAAATAAACTTATCTCCAGAGACAGTGAGAGGGAACAGTAATCAGCATGGCAATTCTGAAAGATCGTGTAAAAGCAGGGAAAAACATAAGCAGCAGAGAAGCTCTTGCATTGTCAATTACTCCCCAGCACTACATTCATCTATCTGTCTGCTGTTAACTTGGCTTCAATTACCTGAATTCATCACTTTTCATCTTCACCGTGGTCCTCATAGCATTCAACACCTCTGGCTCCACTGAGGGAAAACCTGATGCAAAGATTGCTCCACTTCTCAAGTGCTAACTAAAAAAAAGGTCTCATCAGATTTTCCTAGCCCCCACAGGACCTCCTTCCTCAGCTTCCTTTGCCCTGCCCCGATTGATCAGGGATGAACTTGTGTGGCTGCAAGCCTGCTAGGTTCATGTGTTAAGATTTTCTACCAAGGTGTCAGAAATTCAGGTTATCTCCTTCCAGCAAAAGGCAGCTAGAATGATCCACTCGTTGTGGGAAACGAACACTCAGTGTTATCCTGAAAGGATCTGGCCATAACAGTAAGTGAGTTTGTTTAAAAAAAAAAAACTTTAAAACTTACTTTCATACATTTTTGAAGTGAGTGGTTGGCTAGGAAATGCTGTTTGATAATGAATAATTTCTTTCTGACACTTTAAAATTTAAAAAAATTAAATTGTTGTAGTAAAAATAAAGTCTGTAAGTGGCATGGATTTAAAATGTATTCACCTTTTGTCCTAACAACTTCCCAGACATCCCAAGAGTTCAGGCATGCTTAGAGAAACAGAAGGGAGATATTTGCCTCATAGGACTGTGCCTGACATCTCACTCAACTTGTTAATTTCTCAGGCTCTTTTGATTATCAGCTCACAAAGTTCATGGCAGCTGGTACCTCCATGTCCAGAGGGCCACAAAACACCTTGAATTATCAGGCACAAAAAAAAGTAACATGGAACATATTCTTCTTCATGAATTATGCATAGACGGCATATACTGACTCACCTGTAAAAAAAAAAAAAAAAAAAAAAAAAGAATGATGTGGGACTGAAGGTGTGTGTTTTCAGAAAGAGAGCATTTAGTTAATTATATTTAAGTTTGGAGTGCTCATTGTTTTCATAGACTCCCTCTCACTGCCAGTTTGCCTTTGTTCTATTACTGCTTTCTTCTTTTCAAACATTTTCCCATCATCCCATTAAGTCAAGACAATAAAGCTAGTTTCTTTGAACTAATATTAGTACAGTCCTGGGGAACTGCTGACAAGAGATACTCTGACAGAAGCAGTCTCTGAAATCCACAATATGCCAGAACTTGCTCTCCTCTGTGCTCCATACATTCATCATGGGAATGGGAAAGGAAGAACACCCGCCATCCCCTAAATCCATTCTAAAAAGTTGATTTATTATTTCATATCTTACCTCTAGAGACCAAGACCAGAATAAAACCATTTCATCAAACATCTCAGATCATCTGTGAGCACAGAAAATAAAATATATATGCTCTTCTATGCAATAAGGGCTAGGGAATTTTAGTCCTACATTTTCCTTTTTTATTGACATCAACTTTTTCTGAGTCAGCAAAATTACCTAAGTAGTAAATGTTTTTCCACACAAGTTATAGAATTTTGTCTAGAATGATCAAACAAGCCTCCCAAATATACATAAAAACTGTAACATTTGTGACATAGTTTTTAGGAAAATATAAAACAATAGAACCACTTTGATTGCTCCAAAATTGCTAGCAAGGGGGAAAAAAACCAGTACAATAGAAATCAGTTGGGTATAAATGTTTTGTGCACCCAGAGAGGGAGCAGCTATGACCAATAAATACCTCTTTGTCCTGTAATTCTACTTCGAAGTCTTAAGTCACTGAGTATCTAGGTCCTAGATATCCTAAGATTTTCCAGGTATTATACATAATGTTAGTGAATCAAAAAACCTGTCATAGTGACAGGTTAGAAATTATAGCAGAAAAGCAACCAAAGCAGCACATATATTATATATATACATATATATATAAACATGAATTAAGTAGTGGATTTAGTGATAAAACAGTTAACAAAAATGGCAAAATATGTTTGAGAACAGACAGAAACTCCTCAAGATAGAATTATGCAATGAGTTCTTGACCTACATTTCAAAAAGACGGAAGGAAAGGAAAATTTTAAAAATGCAAATGAAGCAGCAGGAATTAGCTTTACCATTGTGCTCTGTGAAGAATATGAACGTGCAATCTGTGGTATTGGAGTGATGGTGTAGATCAAAAAGAAAGAACCTGCAAGGATTTACAAAACTGTAGCGTGGACTTCTTTTCCTTATAGTCTTGCACAACTTTTCTTCAAACATATGCTTAGTGGTGAACATCTAAAAGCTATCAAAAGCAGAATGCACATTCTTGCATGAAAGGAAAATGGAAAATAGTTCTAGGGACATAGCTGCATTTTTAAAGATGCAGAGCCAGTTACAGTTAGGAGAGGGCTTCTGAGTTAAGTTGGTGTTTCATATATAAAGATATTAGAATAAATCATAAAAGGATTATAAAAATCTAATTAAAATATTTACCTGTGAAGCTTTAAATTAAACTTTATACAAATTTTATAACATTAAAGCAGGTCTACTTCTGGGAAGATTAGTATGTATGTACCACATGGAATATGGAAGATTAAAAAACCCAAAGAAATACATCCAGATGGGTGTTTTTGTGGAACTACAATAATCAAAAGCTAGAGGAGACTGTCATTTGGTATATTACAGCTAAAGAGATATAACATCAAAATATGGGGAAAGTTTATGATCTCAAACCCAAACCATCATTATTTATGCTGCAATCTTTCTGTCTAATTAGCTCTTTTAAGATGATAATCTCTATCTTTTTTCAGAAGGAAATGTGGGGGTTGGAGAAATTATGTGTTACATCTTTGAAATCAGTTGAAAGAACATTCCTTCTTCCAAAAAGGATGGTAAGTACTTTTGCACCATAACATACAAATTGTTATGAACTCATTTAGCAAAGCATGCAAATGTAATGGTGAAGCTGGGACACCACTTCTTATTTATATGCTGATATCAGAAAGGAGAGGAGTGGAAAGACAACCCACTCACCTCACTTCAAAATCTGCAGCATCCATAACATAACAGAGAACAAATTTTCAGCAGCAGACAGAGCAAAACAGCCCTGTTTCCTGTAGCACTGTATCCTCAGCATCCCATCAATCTTACATCTTTATATAGTAGGTGTGGCAACAGTAATCAGGCTTAAATTTTAAGTATGCAAATCACATTTTTTATTTAGCTACAACTTTGTGCTGGGTATCAGAGCTGGGCTAGTTAGCGCATCCAGTATGTTCACTCAAGTCATTAAGTCCTCAGGGAACCTGGGAACTGCACAGATGAAACATGGGGCAGGTTTGAGATCAGTTGGAAGCAAGGTGATTGATTGAACCTTCAGTATCATGCATTTGACTGATATTGTTACAGGATCCCTCCAGATGGGAATTTTGTACAGTTCTTGAAATTCCCCAAGGCAGCTCCTACGCTGCCTCATCTGATTAGTCAGCTTAAATATGTTGACTGACATCCTAGATGGAGTGATCAAAGTCTCCCCAAGTGGTTCCTGCAGCCGAAATGGTCACAGTATTCAGAAATAACATATTTGTAAGTAGTCAAGACAAAATATTCCTACAAACATGGTAGTAGGGGTCTGTTCTGGTATTTGACCAAGATAATCAATAACAATGAATTATATTCTGGGGTAATTATATACAACCGTGGGCAGCTGGGGTATAGGAACTGAATAGAAGACCAGTCTGGGGAGTCTCACCAGATTCAATTAAAGATGCTGCTGCTACGTGGACTCTTACAATGAAGACTCCTGTCACTATGAACGGCAACAGACATTCTGTTTCCCCATGGACCTGTCACACAATTCCAAGATCACAACATCATATGTATATATCCATTTTAAATACTATGTAGCGAGTGTTGGACAGCATAAGAACACAGCCAATTACTTTAGCTGAGTAAAAAAATTGGTACAATTTTGATAGAAACAAAAAGATGAAAACTAGGATCTTGTCTACTAGAACCCAAAACCCCCCACCCACTCAAAACTAAACCAACCAAACAATAAACAACTAAAAAACCAAAAATTTTTGCAGCAGATTAGAGATCAAAAAGCAGATAGAGAGAAATCACATCTTAGCACAAAGAAATCAAATCCAGTGGGAGTCAAATAATGGGGGAAACTAGAAAAAATATTTATAGAATATAGAGAGAATAGGAAAAAAGCTTTGACAAAGAGATATGCAGACAACTCAGGTTGGAAGAGACCTCAGAATGCCATCATACTCAGGCCCCTGCTTATAGCAGAGCCATTTTTGAGCTCAGACTTGGTTACTCAGAACTTAGTCCAGTCAGACCCCCAAGGACAGGGACTCCACAGTCTCTCTAGTCAGCATGTCTCACTGCTGGGTTGTCCTTGCGGGGAAAAAATCCTTCCTCATATGCAGTCTGAACCCCTTATTTCAACTTTTTCATCGCTTTGAGCTGTGCAGAGCCTGGCTCAGCCCCCTTGATAACTTCCCCACAGGCACTGGGATGCTGTCAGATGGCCTCTCCTCCAGGATGAAGCAGCCCCTGTCCCTCGGCCTCTCCTGTGGTGGAGACAATGCAGCAGATGTGGGCTCATGAGAGCTGAGTGGAGGGAGACGATCACTGCCTTTGTCATCTGGCCATGCTGCTTTTCAAGCCAAAGCTGTTGGCTGCCTGTCATGACTGAGGTTTAGCTCAGTACCCACCAAACACCAGGGTTTTTCCCACAGGGCTGCTCCCAGCCTCTCTGTCCTTAGGCAGTGCCATTTTAGGGGCTTCTCTGACCCTGCTGCTCAGTTTCATGAAGTCCCTGTTGGCCCATTTTTCTAGCCTATCCAGGTCCCTCTGGACGGTATCCTGTCATGGAGTTGTCTCCCCCATTTAGTGACAGCTGCACAAATTATGTGTGTGCTCCATTACCCCTCCAGGTAAGATGTTAAAGGATAAAAGTGTTAAGGACAGTCCCAGGATAGACCCTTGAAGTCCTCCCCTTCTATGGACCTCTAGGTAAAGCATGACCTATTAACCATGACCCTTTGGGGTTGATCATTCAACTAGCTTTTTACCAGTTGTCCATCACTCCAGACCATAATGCCCTAAGATGGATACAAGAACATTTAGAAGACAGTCAGGTTTGTCAGATATGATTTGCTCTTGGTAAGCACATCCTGGTCATTTCCAGCAACCACCTTCTCTTCCACATGCCTAGAAATATGTTTCAAAACTTACTCCATGTTTTTTCCAGGATCCAAACTAAATCTGTCCAAACTGCATTCTTCTGGCTTGCTTCTTCTCCTTTTGAAGATGCATAAATCATTTACCTGTCTTCAGGCATTGCAGACATCTCCTGGTCTCCAGAACCTTCCAAGCATGATAGTCTTGGAAGGATATGAGCCTGTTCTTTCATCTCCAAGCTGGATCCAGCATGAACTAGACAACCAATTTTTCTTTGATCCAAAGAGTATCAGCCAGACTTGGTGTTATGCAGTTCTGCCAAGAGCCATGCCTTTCCAAAAGCAGCAAGAGAGGGGTCATCCTTCCTTACAGATGAACAGTTCTACTATCTGACAAAACTGATTCATGATTTTGCTCTTCATTTTAAGTTTTTCTTCTGCTGTGGGAATAATTTCTTTCATTCAGAATAAAGTGTCCAACAGAACATCAATGGGACGAATTTACAGGATTCGGTGAAAAATGCATCTCAGACACATCAGTCAAAATTTAGTTACATATATCTGTATTAGCCATTGAACAAAAAAGCAAAATGAATCTGCCAAAAGCGAAACTGGGTACATAAGCCTTAGCTTGGCACCAGATCAAGATGTTTTAAATGGGGCTAAAGGACAAGTTCTTCCCTAAGGAGTAAAATCAGGTTGAGAAGAGACAACTCATTTGTTACTGTAGTCACCTCAAGAGCTCAAAGTGACAGTGGACAAATGATGACAAATTGAAGCACCGATGCCAACACTTCAGTTATTGCTTACAGTATGGGTTCAGTGTTACACATTGTTAGCTGAATAAAGCATCAATATTTCTGAGACTTGTTGGTCAGTGTTTGCAAACAACTTGTGCTACAGGCACATATATTGCTGGCCTGCAAAATGAAGTACCATCTCAAAAATACATTGCAGAAAAACACAGAAGAAACAAATGTTGGCTTTGCAGAAAGGGGAAGAAGAACAAAAAATTAAGGCAAAAGTTTATAAAAGCCCCACAGTGATTACCTCAGGAATCATAAATTATAACAGTGATCTGAAGAATACACATTGGTTAATGCTAAAAAGAAAAAAGTTTGCCTATTTATTTCTTTTGCAAATTAAAATCTAAATGAAGTGTCTACAGAATTACCCATTCTATTCAGCTTGGTCACGATGATTTTAAGAATATCTACTCAAGAAGCCTTTTCGATGTTGTACATGAAATAGCAGTATCACTTTTAAGCTGACCTGTCTCAGGGGCTTTGTAGAAGGTGACTAAATTCTATCTGCAGTTTTTAGGGGTGTAATTGCTCTTTAAATTAAAATTGTTAATATAAGGCATTGAATTTACTGGGATGATGTAATCCATGGTATTGAATCAGACATGTTCTACAAAGACTCAATCTAGCATGAGTTTTTTCATAAAGGACATCAAGCAATAATGGCAAGGCAGTTTTAAAGATCAAGCAAAATAATAGCAGGCAGGAACAGAAGAAGGTGGGGATAATATTTATTGAGGATATTTAAAAGAAAGGTACAAGATGAAGAAGACATAAAAAATATTATTCCTGAATGGACTCTGCAGTAGATATTTTACAGAAAAAAAAAGAAGAGAAAAATTGCTAGAAATTGTTTAAAATGTCTTGGTTCTAGGTCAAAATACGGAAGTAATCTAATGTGGTCAAGAAATTTTATGATATGAAAATGACAGTTAAATCAATGCAATAAGACCCAATCCATTATCTTTTTGAGAGTTTTTATCGAAATCCAGAAAAAAACTATACACATATATACACCTTAGAGCTCAGTTTATCCTTTACAAAATTAGCTATATTGTGTTATCCAGAGAATGCAAAGGATTTCGATCAGATTAATTTTTTGACAGTTGGACTAGGCTTTTAGCCCTAATTGTTCAGGTACTAAACCACTTGTCTCCTGAGTATCATAGTTTCTTTTAGAGTTAGACAAAGAGGACATGTAAAGATAACAAAAGGAAGAAACATTGACTTGCTGTTACCAGCAAGTAGAGTAATAAATAGGTACAAAATGTAGAAAATTATATGAAAAATTGCTGACCATAATAATAATATAATCTTTTTGGCCTGTGTTTCAATGCCTGGTATTAGCAATATCTTTTATCCTATATACTTTTGTAGTGCTTCGGTGTGTTACAACCACGTTCACTGACAAATTTCAAAGCCAAATTATTAAAATTTAAGAAGAAAAATACTTGCTTTAAAATGTTCTGTTACTATTTAAAAGTAGCAAATGTAATTTCTAATTAATATAGTGCTGGGCCTTTTTTAAAAATGTCTCGAAAACTTTGCCTTTCTGTCAAACAGATGTTGCTGCTGCAGTTGTCTAAGAAATTCAAAGTTCCTACAGAGAATCAAAATCCTAAACTATTCACCTAAAGGTGACAGTACAACCGAGGGGAAAAAATAAATCAAGCTCCTGCTTCAGTTTAAAGCACAGGAATACAAAGGAAAAGACAATATTTTTGTCTTTCCCATACAGCTGAGACCAAAGAGTAAAATATAATAGGCTTCTAGTCACCTCTAGAGTTGCTGTCTTCTCCCTTCTATAGACATTATTTCAAGATAACATATATTTTTAATGCTGGAAAGAGATAAGAGATAATTAATGTCATATCAGTAGTTCAACAAAATGGCTTAATAACACAAGCCAAAAAAGTGGTCAAGATTACCACTGTTTAAAAAATTTAATGAATAATGTTCTAAGACCTCAGTTTATCTTCTTTTCATTGTTGAAAATCAGCTGCAGTGAATAAGATCAAGACACTTCTAAATTATTACCACACAGTAAATCCAAGGGAGAAAGAATATTTCAGCATGATCATGTCAAAAATCGATATTCAGTTGCACAACAAAATTTACCAGGTGAAAAAATTTTTTGAAAGAAAAAGGCATAAAGTTTAATTTATTATTTTGACAATAATTTTAAAAATGGAAAGAGCCAAAACTCATGAAAATTATGGAAATCAAAATGCATCAAATAAAACTCTTACTTTTCCTAAGGCCTTTTATAGAGTCAGTGGACTTGCAATATTTTGCTAATATTCTGCTTTCCAATTATACGCAGGTATATTTACAGATCTAATTATTTGGTTTTAAAAGTCTGAATAATTTTGAATATTTTTTTTCCACCTGAGAACAACAAAAAGCTATAGAATTGCTTCTAATCCTATATTCAGTCTGTACAATTAATCATTGGTCAAATGACCGTACAAAGTGAAAAGGAACTACAAATTTCTATGATGCTCTATGTAATTTTGTTTGAATGGATGCTTTTGAATATTGAATACTCATTTGAAAACAGACTGTTACTTTTAGAAGTAATCCAGAAAAAGAATCATTAATTTTCAAAGACAAGACATAAATCCTAAGCACTTAGAAAAAAAAGTTGAAATGCAAAATTAGTTGAGTAGATCCTTAATGAATTTGAGTGCAGGCAGGCATCCAGATATCTTTCAATACATTTGCTTGATATCCTTAACAAACGGAAGGAAGTTTGTGGCAAAGCAGGAAATTAAGCTGGGCCCCAGTACCACATAACAGTTGTTTCTATATAATCATATATTCTGTATATGAAGTGACCTTTATACACAGGATCTTGCAGACACCACATCTGAGAAACAAATCTGCTACTTCAAAACCAAACTCCTTGACTTTACCACATACAAACCCACACACGGCAAGTTGTGGAAGCTGGAAGTCACTTACAGGCTCCTTATGTCTCTTTATTTTATTATGCCATTGGTCTTATTTGGCATTAATTCAGCGTTATCAAGGTAATATTTTGATCAGTCCCAGTGCAGTGTTGGTCTCCTGCTGTGAAGGCCCTTGGTGCATCAGGCTGCTCTGCACTTTTGTACCTGGGCTGCAGTGACCATATTAATTGCCCACTAACATTTCAGTGAAGACTGATATTCATGCTGAGCAGAGCTGGCTGCCAGGCAAACTCTGTTAATCAAAGGTTGTTAACCCAAGTGAATGGGATCCTGAGTCAACTACAACTTTACGGTAAATCTGTCTAGATTTTCTTAGTTCTGTATGCTTTAAATAACATTGGAATGCTTCTAAAATAAAACAAACAAACAAACAAAACCAAACAACAAAACAACAAACAAACCAGAAACAAAACCAAAAGAAACAACCAACCAACCAACAAAACCCAAAAAAGACAAACAAGTATACACACAAAGGAAAAACCACCAAAAAACAAACCCAGACAAGTCTAAGTTAGCAAGTCTGCAGAGCAGAAGTACAGAAGGCTAGAATAGAAGTACAGAAGGCTTATACCTCCCACTCTGACCTTACAAGGCAGACCTTTGCTCACAGGTTTGGTTTTACATACCTGTGTTACCTTCTGACACGAACTGAACCATTCTGTATCCCTTGCTGTCCCGCAAAGAGCTCTTTCCATCAACTCTGAGTCTGACTTCTCCCTTCACCAAGAGATCCATCTGACAAGTCACTCCTCCCTTTAAAAGAACAGTGAATAAAGTTGAAAAGAAAGGAAGAGGAAAACAAACCCCAAACCAGCCACCCAAAATGAGTGTATTTTAGAGATTTCAGTATTATCCATTCACTCTTAACAGGAAAAGTATATCACTTGCCAGCAGGAATGAAAAGCATCCCTGCAATCCCTAGTGTATATCCTGAGGAGCACCAAGTACTAGAATTAGTTTGGCAGTAGGGGTGCATGTTCAGCTTTGCATAGCACTTCTAGGGAATTTATGTCAGTTATTGAGTTGTTTCTCCGTACTCTCTAACATCTTGCTTGGGGTAGAATTCAGGACTTCAAAAACCAGTTTTTTTCTGATTTAATGACCAGTGATTTGACTCACCATTTTCATAAATAGTGCCTTCTTCTTCCTAGAATCCAAAAATAGTTTCTTTATTATTTAAAATTGCCCTTTTCCTGTAGGGAAAACAATAAACTCCCAAACTTACTAGAGGTAGTGTGGGTTGTGGGTTTTTTTCCAATAACTTTTCACTAACTCAGCTCTTATTCTTCAAACCATAGTGAACATCCAAGTATAACTGCTGTACTCTTAGCTTCACTCCAAGTTGCAATTACTGAAAACAGCAGCATATGTTGAAGCAGAGTTAAACAGTTCACTTGATCAAATTATGTATTTTCTGCCCTATTGCAAATCATAGATGAAAGGTGGATAAAAGACCTTTATTTGGACACATTGAATTTGTCTTGCACGCAGTTAAGGTGTTTTCCTACTTGAGCAAATCCATTGTTCCTGAAGGTACACAACATTTTGTCACATTTCTTCTGCCTAATCGATTATAAACCACAAATTCCTGTTTAAGGTATCAAAACTGTTCTCACATTTATTTTTAAATATGAGTTTTTATATACATTGACTTGTAATACTCTGAATAAAATATGAAAATCCTCACAAGGCTACCTAGAGAATGGCTAGCAATATCATATCACAGTAACACTGGTTGTCTTAACACTTGTTTCTCTTTTAAGCACTATTAATAGTCTACAGAGGTTGAGCTCTTTTTCCAGGCTCAGTGACTGAGTCCACAAAGGTTGCTGTTTTCCAGTAATCATTTCACATGGATTTATTATTTCTAAAGCCTTCCTCCAAAAAAGTCTTCAATTAAGACCTGTACACTTTGGAACTTTATTTACCTACATTGGTTTATTCACTTTCTTTCTACCTCCTCCATCTAGATCTCTGCTATTTCAGGTACTTCCCCACAGTTTGCTCAGCATTCGATCTGATATGCAGATTGACATACTTCCCCTTTACTTCTCCATTCACATAACAATCTGATACTTCCCCTTGTACCCCAAGATACCCTGCTGTCACATGCTCCTGACAGTCATGCGTATGGTTACTTTGGAGCTACTTCCTTGCAAATTTTTCCCAGAGCTCAGCAATTGGATCCTCAGGCTGAGGTCTCCCCTCATGACACCCAGATGTGAGGATACAGGAATTCCAAAAACTGCCTGATTTGTTTTTTTAACTCCCAGGGTGTTACAAACCTTTTAGAGAAAGAGACAAAAACAAAAACAAGCAAACAAAATAAGCAGACTTATTTGTACTCTAATTGAGATTCTGTCTCACTGTGGAGCTCTTTACCTTGGCTCCAGGGAGATATTTTCTAGGGAATATTCTGATCACTGGTCAATCACATGTCAATAAGTGCACTATGTCCTCCTCTGGCACTTCACAACTGAAATATTATTTCATACTTTAGGCACATGGTCTTGAGTTTGGAAATGTTGTTTTAATTCAATCATAAATGTAATTTTCAAGGTGACATACTTTGCTCTTAATATGGAGGCCTCCCAGCTTTTCATCTTCTGCAAATTGCACCAAAGCTCTCTAACTTTTATGTTGAGTTCATTAATGAAAATATGTCAAAATAGCAGTATCAAAACATTTTATTTGTGGTGATACTGAAGAATGTTTTTCTTATTTATTCTCTCTCTTTGGTGTAACCAAATGTAACCTGGCTTTTAACCAGGTTCTTGTCCAGTTTACATTTCTACTGCTAAATTCTTTTATGAAACTGAGACAGAGGACATTTGCTTTAATAATTTTCCCAAAAGATTTCTATGATTTTCCTGGGTGAATTCTCTGGGTTCTCATTTTGAACCCTGTTTTCTGAATTCATCATATTTTGGATCCTTTTTTTTTTTTTTCTGAAACAATTTTGATTAAATACTTAAACTTTTTCATTCACCAAACGTCAGGCTTTTTTATTCAAACCTGAAATTATTAGTTATGTGACTTATTATTATATGTGACAATATACTAAAATCTTATTCTTTCCCACTATCTCATGTGACCCATCATAAATAATAAATAGATAAATAAATAAATAGATAAATAAATAAATGATGAAGAGAGCTGGCAATCGAAAAAGTAGGATGTGTGGTTAGGAAGTGTAAATAAGTTGCAGAAGGGAGGAACAGAGAGGAGTGAATAGTTTGCTGACATTCAACTAAACTTTAATCATTCTCTTTCCAAAGAGGTAATTGCTATTTACAGGAGTTCTAGGTCATGATCCCCTCTTGGACCCATCTTAGAAGAAGTACCTGAACAATACAGCACACCATGCGACCTGGGCTGTGAATGAGCATATCTTCAGACTTCCTGAGGTGCACTGCATCATTAAAAATAAATCAAAGCCTGTAAAAGTTGACATACTGTAGCTGTTTTCTTCACCCCACCTGCTTTAATTTGACACATTTTCAGAGGAAAGTCACTATTCATTTCATATCTAAACCTGTCAAAACTTTTTTTCCCCTTCACTTAATACCAGAGGAGTCAAGTTTCTTAGTATGGCTTGTTGAAAAGCTGTAGAGACCAGACAACTTGTTGTATGCAATACATCAGTGGGGAAATAAATAAACTGAGTATACATTAAAAATTTTAAATCAATGTGTAAAGAATTGAATTTTCAAAGTAAGAAAATAAAAGTAATTGATACTTAATATTTCAAAAAGACATCTAATGCTATCAGCAGAGGAATGATTTGAGGTTTTGTGTTTATTTTAGTTTGGTTTTGGTTTTTTTTTCCTTTTTTTACAGGTAAAGTGCAGACTCCTTACTTCTGAACCTGTATTTCTTAGTTAGCGTTTTGTAGGTTAATAATGCTTCATATTTTCCCTAGGTAGCATCATGTGACTTTTTGAAAAATTGAGGTGCCACAAAATGCCAAATATCAGAAAATAACTCCTTACCTCGTTCCGATTTTACAAAAATATTCCCTTAATAGATAAAGAAGAATTAAGAAGCATGGGGTTGTAGTTCTACCACCTGAGGGGAAAAAAAAGTAAATAAATTTGACAAGTAACTCAAGTCCTCTGTATGTCAATATGGCAACAGGGTACCAGTTATTTAGGAGCAGGATGCCCCTGAAACTTTGATCAGCAATTCAAGCATGAACCTTGTTGACAAAAATTGTCACAGAACAGCAAAATCAACCTTATTTTTTTGTTAGAGGAAGTATTAGCTTTGAAAAAAGTTTAGTTGAAATGGACCTAACAAGGCTTTAAAAAGGCTGTTTTCAAGTGCCAAGAGTACCTTTTCAACAGCTTATGACAATGGGACCCTTACATACACTTCTAGAAAGTAGAAGAATTTTTAAAAATAATTTAAACGAAGAAACCACCTGAGGGAAGACAGCAGATTAGCAAGGAAAAAACTGCTGCCAGAGAATTCCCTTTCTTTTAAGGTAAAATCCTAAATAATCAGACTAATGTTAATATGGAACTGTGCTGAGTGATATCTAGGAAAGAAATCTTGAAGAAAAGCATGTGCAACAAATTAAGTATTGTATTAATCTCAGAATCTATGAAATGTGTTAGCACTGTGTGATTTTGACTTTGGTAAAGGTTCAGTTTCAAGCAGAGACAAGCTTCCGTTGTTAGCTGATATTTTCATTGTTTTAATAACTTATCATTGAGTCAAAGTTGCAGGGAGGAATGCAGCTACTCAGATAGCAAGGGCAAAAATCTCATGGAGCAATATGAAACACATCTGCTCTGCTCAGTGTGAGATCATTGCAGAAAATAGTGAACTGGAACTGCACAATTCCATGGATCTCACTGAGAGGAAAGCTGCAGGTTCTTAAGCATGCTGCAAGTCTCTATTCCTACAACCAAATTCTTTAAATCTCTGTGCTATGAATGAGTCGATTGCCATGTTTACCTTTGATTTGCAACCACAGCTTTTACAATAGGGAGCATTGATTCATAAAGGACTCCACGGCCACACAAGACAGTTTAATAACATGAAATAAGCTCAACTGGAAGAGAGAGAGCGAGCAGTTAGCTGTGTTAAGAGACAGTCACAGCTGGCTCCTTCCTTTGACAACTAATGGCACCAACCAGCACTGTCTGGGTTGACCAACTTACAAATGAAGAAACTGACTCTAATAACACATTTTGGGAAGAACAGAAGTAGTAGACATGGGAATTGCAGTGCTGTAATAAGGACTGAACAGCAAATTTGCTTTATAGGATCGTGTTGGAATTGAGGCCACCGAACATGCAATTATATCAGACTCTGGTGGCCACAGTGCAGTTTTATTACAGATGCTAGAAATGTCCCAGTTACAATAGTTAGGTATGGTTAGAACTAAGATCTGCCTGACTTTAAAACTTAAGCCAACAGCGATCCAAATAGTTCTTTATTGTCTTCTGGCAAAGCACTGATACATTGTGTGGACTCCAAACAGTAGCACAGAGCAATAAATATGCATGTTAGGAGAAGATTAAGATTCTGGCTTTCCCCAAACCTATCACCCAAAATTGCCTGTGAGAAAATTAAAGACTTGACTGGAAAAAGTGCAATTAAGTATACTCAGGTGTATTTCCATGTGTTCTGAATGAATTATAGGATACAGTGATAGTGCCAATCACTGTAGAGAGAATTATAGAGTGAATAACAGAGTAATAACATACTCATTAAAAGTACATTAAACCTATATCTCAATATTTTGAAAAACAAAGCAAAACACATCAGCAAAACCACTCCTTTCTGAATTTTAAAATTAAGATAAGGGTAAAGAACTCCCTTTCAATTAGAGGGAAAACTTTTTATGGCAACACAACTCATTGCAGGAATTTTATGCAAAATACTCGCCTGCCAAGAATTTTTAAACTTAACTATGAGTTTAATAAAAATGATGCAGAAATTTTATCCATTCCTACTCAGAAGATGAATTTGTCATAACTAATACTGGTTTCAAATTACTTGAATAGAAAATTTAGAGAAATAATCTTTTAAGACTGTAAGTCTAGTCCAGTTATAGTTATGGTTAGGGTTGGGATTGAGAGAAGAGGGTTAAGAGAAAAGTTAACAACTTGGTATATTTTTTATTATTTTTATATTAATTTGATGCAAAAGTAGTCATTCTATATAATTCTTACATTATACATACTCATTGACACTACTTTCTTAAAAAGTCAAGTGTTATTCCTAAACTCACTGAATTAATATAACAGCAAAACAACTAGAGATGCCTAATTAAATATTTCAGTCACCTTTAATGTCACAGAGTTAAAGCAATATATTTTGGGTTTCAAATATGTTAATGTAGCTGATAATTCAAGTCATTGTACACCTGTAATTTAAGTTTCTCTCTAAAAAACACCAGTTTCTTGAAAACAAGATGAATTATTTAGAGTTCACAATGAACTCGAAACCACAAATCATGTTTCAGTGCTTTCAAATTCTCAGTATGGTGGCTAAGAAGCTTGCTGTAGGTGTTAATTAATGGCTGCATTAATTGTTAATTAGCAAGTGTTAAAATGGTAGCAGAAACGAATGCAGAATACATTCAGTCTTTCCTTGGTTAACCACTTTAGCAGAGTGACTGGCATGTCTAGACAACTTGATATTTCCCAGCCTTTTTGCCATTTTTGAATACAACCACGGCCACTGGTCTTTTTTGGCTTGGACAGGGCAGGTTTTCACTTAATTCTCTGCTGGGAATAGAGAAGTGTCAAGGCAATCCATTCCAATGCTCCAGTTCCCATGACTAGACCACTCAAGTCACGTTAGGAAGCAGCGTTACTGCACTGCACTGGGAATATGTAAGGGATGCCACAAATTCATCCACCAAGTCAAAGTTTTCCTGGGTTTCCTCCTTCTTGGGTCTGAGAATGGGTGAGGTTTCAGGATTAGGATTCAGTGAGAAAGTTCACTTATATTAATGACTCTCTTTATTACAGATTTATTTTTAGTTGCCCAAGTGCAGAGTCCAGCCCATATTTTGAAAGAAAAACCCCTTCTTGTTAAAATATCACTGTGTGAGTTGTACAATTCCAGCACAACAAAACCATAGTGAGAGTATGATGCTTTTACCAATAGTGAATATAGAGTTGCTAAAATCTACAGTTAAAGAGACAGGAACACCTGAAGTATCATCACGTACAGTAAAAGTAACTGGAATTTTTTATAAAGTGACGGTAGGTTATGAACTCAAGAAAGTTCAATAACAAACTTGGTGTTCTGTCAAATACTAAACTGCATACTTCCAGTAACAAGACTAGCATTTATTTCACAGCTGTATAATGTTCAGAAATTCCAAGGGTGAGCACATTCTACTCTTGAAATATTCACCAATCTTTCCTTATGTTGCAGACTTTGAGATTCTAAAGTGAATCATAAATATTTCATGCAAGTATTGCTCTGTGGCACCCATCTGGAAGAAGAGTATTTTCTCCTTTGTTGATTAAAACTTTATTGACCTTACTGTCTGTCAGGTTCTGCTAAGGGGATTTTTTCCAAGCAAATTTTTAATATTGTGCTTGCCAAAATGCATCAACAGATTTTGTAAAGGGTAATCGTAAAACCATGGGGAACATTTAATATTACAGCTAAGACCATGGCATTTACATTTTAACTTTTGCTTACTTTCAGATTTTCTGCAGTTACAATGGGAAAATGAAATGCAGACAACACAAACACCCCTGCATAAAACAGTGAAATGTCATTGGCTTGATAATTAAGGGATGTTTTAACCTCACTGACAATATTTCCAAAGTAAATATCCTTACTTAATAACTAAACGTTTATGGAAAAATTCTTCTTAAACTATCTTTTTTTTTTTATTATTTCTGACTAAGAACAATTTTGGCAAAGAGTCATCAGAAAAACATCTTTGTGCAACTTAAGCTCTGAGTTTTGTGAGAGCTTCTGAGAAGGAGCCTAAGAACCATTCCTTGGTAGGAACCACAAAGGATTGACCACTAATTTTCTCTGCAATCAAGAGAGAGCAGAGGTTCAGGCCTGGAAAGAAACCCCAGCTTCTCTCTGTAAGTTCTGAAATCCCTCTAAAGAGAGGGCAGCTGCAGGTGGAAGTAAGGTGTAATACAGCAGGGCACAGTAGAAGATGTTATTCTAGAGGGGAAAAAAAGTATTTTAAGAACTTTGGTCGTAAGGCTAGACACGAAAAATAGGTTTTCAGAAGCTGTTATTGATTTGTATATATTAATGGTATTTGATAAAATCAGTATCTGTGCTTTAAATAAAAAGTCTTGTTTCTTTCTAGCAGAAAGCACTCCAAAAATGTTGTTGGTCTCTCCCAGACCAACTCACCAGATGTTTGACTACCACTGTTCTGACAGTATCTTTCAGATGTATTTGAATAAATCATTTTTCAGAGAGAAAAGAAACTCAACTCTCTTGACCAAACAGCTAATTGTGAGATACAAGGTCTTAATCATCCGTATTAGTACTGAGGTGTGTCAGCATATTACATACAATATGTAGTTCTTTTCTTTCCCATCCTTCTTAAAGCCCCAGAGTTCTTTCAGGCTTCATCTCTTCATAAAGTGTAATCTAATCCTACCCATAAATCTATGCTATTAACCTAAAAATAGTTATCTTCAAAGCAAGGGCGACCTAGAAAGACCTGATATTGTTCAGCCTACCACAGCTCTTTGGGATGATTTACCATGGAGTGAAACGTAATAGATAACTTGGAAAATACACCTAGTCTGTGGTGCAGCAGAACTCCAATAGAGGTAGTTGTACCAAGAAATACAAAATAATGGGCTTCCAGTATCAAAAAAAAAAAAAAAAAAAAAAAAAAAAAACTTTTTTTTTTTACAAAAAAAAAAAAAAAAAAAAAAAAAAAAAAAAGCTTTTTTCTTTCAGACAGAAAATAGCCAAAGTCAAAAGAGTTTGCAGACAAGTGCAAAAAGGAGTACTACAGACAATATCATATGATTATTTCACTGAAATTCAATGTTTGGATTTTAGAAATGTTTCAGGCAGAGCAGACACATAGAAAGTACACCAAATGGTGTATAAACAAGACCATATATGTTATCCTGGTAGATCAGTAGGTTTCACAAAACTTAAGTTAAACTGAAGGGGAAAACAAGAAGTCTTTGCTAAACTGTCCTTGCCAGTTAACTTCCAAAGAACCCTTAGTCCCAAGAATAGTACCAACTCCATAGTATCAACTTCTGGCATTTCAAATCTTCTAAGGCTCATTTATCTTCACTTATACCTCTGCCAGTAATCCTTTCCTTCTAAAAGCTATCCAAAACACAACACTTTAACAATATCCAGCCACGAGGCAAAAGTTAATCACTAGACTTATACAGGAGGAAACACAACTACACAATGGGGCAATGTTACCCAGCAGAATAGGGGATCCTCACATTTCTGTGCAGTAAATCCAATGACTGCAACATGGCAGAGGTCATTCAGAAGTAGTTCTGATCTATCTCATCATGATCCACTTAGGCTTCTGGCTAATTTCTGCACTGCAGTGATCAAAATATGCAATCCATCTATTTTTAACACGGTTTGGGCAAAATATATATATATCTATACTCCTTGTTGCAGGCAAAGCAGCAATTATACTTTACATGTGTTAAGTTCCATTCCTGAAAGAACAAAAAGAAAAATTAGCATTTGGCCCAATACATATGTCATTTAAAGAAAAAAAAATTATTTTTAAGATAACATCATTTGGTACTCACAAGATAGAACTTCCTTTTCCAGTCTTAGCCATCTTTATTTACAGCTTATTATATTGACCATCAGGAGAAGCCCATCATTTTTCCCAAACCACTCTGCCTATTGAATTTGTCCAAAGGGGAACCATAGTGAACAAGAGGAGGTAATGTGGTAAAGACCATAGCAAAATAGCAGGATATATTTTAGTTTAGTTAATTTAACAGGTGCTTCTGTCTTAGTGCAAGTCAAAAAATATGTCACCTGAGGTTTCCATTTAAAAATCACTTGCCCATATGGAGTATGTTACCACATCTGTTCAGAAAAATAGGTCACAGATATGTAAATATAGAAATTAAACCAATAAAAATAATCCACTCTGCATCCATAATTTCTGACCCAAATAATGTGCTGACCTCTGGAGCTGATAAATCTGCTAGTAGATGGCAAATATCCAATAGCAGAAAAATTTATATTTGTAAGAACAGCCCACAAACAAATTTATGGTGACAAGCAAACATGACCAAAATATTTATACATACAGATGTGCTGCAACACCTGTTTTGGGGGACCTGTTTTTTTTTATGCAGCAGCAGTGATTTCCTCAACTCTTACACTATATTTATACCACTGTTCTTTTTTTCTTAACACCACTCCACAGCTATGATGACACAGCATTTACTAGCACACCTGCAGTATCCTTGGCTATATCCAAAGCTGGAATCATGCCTTTCAGTTATACATCCTACATCAGGGAGATCAGATCTGAGCCCAGACATTACAATCCTTATATCAGAAATTTAAGTAACCTTCACAGGCTCTGTGCTGATTTCTCCATATCCACCATCTGAATCCTTCTCAGAGGCAGCAAGGAAAGAGCAGTGTATCTGCAAGATTTAGTATTTAAAAGACAAAACTCTGAATTATATAAGATGCTTTTCATTGCTTGCTGTATATTGTTAGAAGGTTTGCCTTTCTTTATAAATTCCCTCAAAAAATCTTATTCCATAAATCGAGCTTTACAATGGCTCAGCTGTAGTGGACTTCAAATTAATACACATGTAACTATTTGTAACATGATAAAACATTTCTTTCAGCATCACACTTTGTCAGCATCCCTTGTGATCCTGTTAATCTAATTCAAACACATAAACTGTTATCCTGCATTAGGAATTTATTCCAGCTATACTGAAGAGGTTTCATTTCTGCTATTTGTTTTTTTTTATTAAAATAGAACTGCCTAAGAGCACTAACACTGGAAAAAGGAACCATGTTTACTCACTATGTTACAAATTTGGGGAGTTGGCACTTAAAGTGCAGACAGACAGGAATACAAGAAGACAGCGACACAATACCGGCAGCATGAAGCAAAATAGAAGCCTAAGTGCCACTGTTACATGACTCATTTTTAAGATTATGCTTTAGGTTGTTTTTTTTGGGAGGTTGTGATTTATTTGGTAACAGGATTTATTTACAGGACAGAACTGGAAGAGATAACACACTATAGTAATCATAGCTTTAGGGATTTCCTGCCACATGCAAGACAGGCAAGCTTGAAATACAAGACTTTAGTATCCAGGAATCATTATAGCTGGACTAGTATCACAGAAACTCCCAGGCTGGAAGGATGTCAGGCAATCTCTAGTCCAGTGCCCTGCCAAAAGCAGGGCCTGCTTTGAGTTCAGACCAGTTGCTCAGGGATTATTTGATTTGGTATCAAATATCTCCCAAGACAGAGATTGCACAACCTCTCTGAACAACATGTCCCACTGCTTGAAGTCCTAACAGTGATCTTCTTCCTGCCTCCCAATATCCAGTTAGAAGGACATCTACAAATCGATGGACCCTGATAGTATCCACCTGAAGGTGTTGGGAGAGCTGGCTGATGTTGTTGCGAGACTGCTCTCCAAAATCACTGAGAGGTCATGAAGATCAGGGGACAACCCAGAAGGCTGGAAGAATTCTAATGTCACCCCCATCTACAAGAAGGGCTTAAAGGAGAATCCAGTAAATTACGGACCCATCAGACTTACTTCATAGCCAGGACTCCTATTCCCACAGCCCAGAGTGCTGATGACCACCTTTGCTGCCAGGGCTCGTGACTGACTCACGTTCAGCTCTTTGTTCTCCAGGGCCCCAAGCAGAGCTTCTCCCCATCCAGTCAGCCATTCCCCCTCCATATAGCTGTAGGAGGTTCATTCCCAAGTACAGGACCTTGCATTAGTCCTTGCTGATTTTCACAAAGTTCCAGTTGTTCCATTGCACTAGCCTGACTAAAGCCATCCGAACAGCAGATCTGCCCTTGAACATTATCTGTTGCATTCCCTAGTTTTCTGTCACTGAAAAAATTGACCGGGGGGCATTTTGTCTCTTTCTCTACACCACTGATAAAGATATAAAACAGGATAGGCCTCAGAATAGACCCTCTTAAAAACTCCACTCCTTAATGTCCTTCAGGTACAATATGGCCACTAACTGCTGCATTTTGAACCCAATGAGACGGTTTTTTGCTTCTCTGGTAGTCAGTCTATCTAGAGTGTGGCAGTGCAACACCTTAACAGAGAGAGAAGAGACGCTACAGGAGACCATATTGGAAATTTTGCTAAAGTCAAGGTAGATGGCAACCACTGCCATCCCCTCATCCACAAATCTACTAATTTCATAGAATGACAAAATTATATAATAATTTGTGTTGGAAGGGACCTTTTAAAGGTCATTTAGTTCACAGATTCAACCAGATCAAGCTTCTCAGAGCCCTGTCCAAAATGACCTCAAATGTTTCCATGGAGGGGGCATCCACCAGTTGACAACCGGTTCTGGTGTCTGACCACCCTCACAGTAAAGAATTTCTTCCTAATATCTAATCTAAACCTACCCTCTTCCAGTTCAAAGCCATTTCTCCATGTCCTAACACTATATATTCTTGTAAGAAGTCCCTTTCCAACTATTCTGGTCCATGTTAGGTACCGAAAGGCCCCTGTGAGGTCTCCCCAGAGCCTTCTCTTCTCCAGGCTGATCAGTCCCAACTCTCTCAGCCTGTTGTTATAGGAGAGGTCCTTCAGCCTTCTGATCATCTTTGTGAGACTTCTCTGGAGCCCCTGTGACACGTCCATGTCCTTCTTGTGCTGAGGAGCCCGGCGTCAGATGCAGTACTTCAGGTGGGGTCTCACAAGAAGGAGAGTAAATGGTGAGAATCATCTGCCTCAATGTGCTGGCCATGCTTCTTTTTCATCATACAAGGCAGTTAGGTTGGTCAGGTCCAGTTTGCTCTGGATAAATCCTTTCTGGTGGTTCCCATTCACATTCTTCTTCAGCGCCCAGAAACGGTTTTGAAGAGGACTTGCCTTGAGACCTTACCAATGACTCAATAAAGGCTGATTGGCCTGTCATGGCCACTAAAACTGGGATGAAGAGATGGAAAATGAATCAAAAGGATTGTAGTAGTCTGACAGGAACCTCATGAAGCTCTCCAAGAAGGAAATTGTGTACCTTCAGTGTAATATACATAACAGAGAAGAAGGAGTAAGAATCTTCTTAGAGAAGTAGAGTAAGATAAAAAATAAGAATAGCTACAAACAACCTAACCTAACCTAACCTGAATTTAGCCTTGCAATGAGAAGTAAATTGGAAGAGATTTCAAAAAACCTGTTCCACTCTTACTTATTTAATGACTGTATGACAGATAAATAAAAGCAATTAAAAAATTGGCTGAAACAAGTCAAGGCTAGAGAAAATAAATTTATTTCTCTAGTAATATTATGAATGACATACAAGATAAAAAAGACAGAAAAGGGTTTCATGCTGAAATATCAATAAGTAAAATGATGAAAGCCCTCTCATAAAAAAGAACATAATGAAGCATGACTATATTAAGTTGGAAGATATGCAACTTAATCCAGTTGGTTAGATCATGTAATAGAAGAACCTTTGGTTCATATTCATACAGGTTATTTATTATAGAATTCACTTTCTCATAAGAGATGAAGCAGTATTACATTGTCAAGCATGATAGCAATTTGACTGTGCTTCCCCTCTGGCACAAGCATGTCTTGAAGCAGAAGAGAGAAGACCAATATAGGATGCATGCTCCTACTATTCAGCTGATGCCTCAACAAGCATTAACTCTCCACTTATTTCCACATTTTCCTCTCTCCCAATGTGTGCTCATGTTGTGTATATATTTGGTCTGGATGAGTGGTTCCTTTTTGTTTCCCCTTCAGGTTGCACGATAATAAAAAAACCAATTTAAACAGATGGAAAACTAACATCATCTTCTGAGACCTTCACAGTTAAAAGCCAATTATCTGAATGTGTGCATTGAGCAATTCAAAGTTGTACAAACTGGTACTCAACTAATTTCTCTTTCTTATACAAAATCTGGCACCAGGGGCAAAAGGGAAAGCTTCTGGACAAATTAATAGAGAGATATTGAAAAAGGGGAAAATTTCAAATCTCTTAAGGGAAATATATTTTTATTTACTATTTATTCTTCAGCACATTGCAAATAAAACACTTGCAGAAAAATCATAGGGAACTTTCTCGAGTGTAAGGGTGGACTTTTTCCTCTATCTTTTCAAATGTAACTGCATAGAAAAGAAAATTCTGTAAAGGCAGAATTTAAACAAAGTAATTCTGGTTCCAAGTTCGAAAATAGCTCTCTAAAGTTGCATTGCAGTTACAATAGATTTAATCCTACTAAGGAACTGTTTTAATTCTGTTAATCTTAATGACATATTGTTTAAGACTTGGGAGATAGACAGGGACATAAACTCAGCTGATGAAAAAGTCCTTCATTTATATTTCATTTTGAAAAGATGGAGTCCCATCTGCCTAGTGTGTTGTATTTAAAATGCATCTATTTAATGTTATTACAAATATTTCTTAGCAAAGTTTATGCTATATATTCAGTAACTTTTATTTCATTTAAAATATTTAAGTTTAGCTATGGCTGAACTTTTAAGTGTTACAATAGCTGAAACTGACAAAATACAATTGGAGACCAAAATTCAACAAAATCCAATACCTGATAACCTTAATAGAACATCCCAAATACCATTGCTATTCTCTGCTGATTCCCCGACACACATTTTAATTTCAACATCTTGAAGTTAATACATTCTGCTGGGTTATGGTTGATTTGCTGTCATTTTAAAATAGACTGTGAAGTCTTACGGGAAAATTCAGAAACCATCCTGAAATCTTATGTTTTAATTTTTATTGTATTTGTTAAATTTATACTTACAATCCCAGTAGGGAAGTACATATTTTAATAAAAAATATAAATTTGGAGCATTTTGTGATACTTTTTTACTTTCTGCATGTACCACTAAAAAAAAGAAAGTTAATGACACTATGGAAGTGTTTAATTTCCTTTCAAAAATGTTACAGAAACATCCACCAACAGAGTGGTTGTGCACATTGGCCAAAGATACTTGAAAGAAAAGAGAAGAGATGAATAATGAATTTTGGGGCAAGGGGGTTGGGGAGGGATAAATTATGCCTTTCAACAAATACTTGCATATTTCTATGAATCTAGCAATGAGACTGCTTAACTCATTTTGATTCCAGAAAACTGCCTTGATATGCTTTACCTTCCCACTACGGCTTAAGACCTTCCAAGGCCATTAGGAGCTCTGTAGGTATAACAGTACCTCAGTGTGAAGATTTCCTAGTCATGCTGTTTCAATTCCCAAAGGATCATGTAAAATCTATTCCACTACTGATACAGGCAGCCTTCAGGTTGAAGTTTAGCCTGTATGAAAACTGACTTCATAGTTAAAAGCTGTGAGGTAAGTATGTACACTCAAAGCTCCTTCATATTCCTAAAAGCCCTTTCTGTATCACACAGAAATAACATGAAGGGTGGGATTAAGGCACCTGAAACTTCAGGTGACCAGAGGCAGCAGATATGACATGTGATCTGTTGCCATAGACCTGAGTCCAGGAGCAAGAGCTGGAGGCCATCTGGAGTTCAAGAGGACATGAGGTGACTCCACTCTTATACAATCAAATAGCTTCTCTGCTGTCAGAGAATGGTTTGGGTTGCAAGGAATCTTAAAGATCATCTAGGTCCAGCCCTCCTTGCCTGAGCAGGGATGCCACCTACTAGATCAGCTTGTTCACCACTCTGTGTTAAGAACTTCTCCCTCAGATCTAATCTAAATCCCTGGTCTTTTTTTATTTAAAACTGTTCCCCTGTGTCCTATCACTATCTGCCCATACAAAAAGTTCTCTCCCTGACTGAGAGAGTTTGGAAAGAAATTTAGGACCCTTCAGTTTTTAAGGACATATCTAAATAAAATCTTTGTTTAAGATGAAACTGACACTGGAATGTGAAATGTCCTTCAGCAAAGATTGTACAGATTCAGTGCCTCTTAAATCCTTCTGAAGACCATGCACTCCTCGCTCCTTTCAGTTGATCCAGCTCTTTGCTTTATTCCTGGAGGCCAGTTTCTTCATCTTTGGACTCACAGTGGGAAATTCTCATCTTCTTTCTTCTTTGAAACTATCATCTAGTACTAACTGAAAATAAATTAATTCCTCTTCCTAGTTCTAGAACATGATATGGCAGCTGCAAAGAATAAATAAGCACAGCAAAATCACCTGTGTGGTGATTCCACTGTGGGTCCCTGAAATTAGAAAGAAATGTCTGAATATCCCTGGTTAGACTTTTGCCACTTGAATATATTTTTCTTAACACTACTGTATATATAACATTCATGGAACTGCTACAATAAAATATATCAATTTCTCCTTGTGACAAGAATTTCTTCTTTACATTTGGTATTTACACAACTACTATCTAGAAATCATATATGTTTATATGCCATTTTGTTGTCTTGCTCAGAAGCTAAAGGAAAAATTAGAAAAAGAAAAAAAGAATAAAAACCTAAAGAAAAAAGAGAGAGGCTGGAGTAGTGCTCAACAGGAAAAGTTTTACACATTAAAGCACAGCTGTGATTTTTACTGCAGATTCAGAATCCATTGTAGTCTTAGGACATCATAAAACTATTTTACCCTTTTTGAGCCCAGTGGTTAGTCTCTGTTGAAAGACTGTGTTACTTCAGTCTGAATTCTGCTCTGAAAACAGGTTTAATAAGTGGTTACACTTTTGTGTGTTTTGACACACAGATTTGGGTGATTAAGCCTTTGCACTGAGTACAGCTGCACTGGGTCAGAAACAGGTCCACCTACCAACATATCCTGTCTCTGAGAGCACATATCTCAGGGGAAAAGAAAGAAAAGGGCAGACATTCCGTGACATTGTACCCCTACATTTCCTCTGAGATAACAATAATGTGCACCTTGAGGACTTTTGAGTCACAGGTTTTATCTTTGTGTTCATCAGCACTTAGGAATGTTTCTCCATAGATTTCAGTAATTTATTTTTAACTCATCTAAATTTTATAATGCATACTATTCCAAGGCAGAAACTCATATCATTTAATAAGACCTTCAGTGGGAAAAATATATACCTATTTTTTATTCTTTGATTTAAATCTCTTTAAAATTTCATTTGTCTCTGCCTTGTTTCTGTATTCTGAGAATGGATGAATAACTATTCTCCTATTCACTCACTGCCAGGGTGCTCATTATCCATTTCTTCTCCAGACAAAAATATCCAAATCTGTTTCACTCTTTCTCTTGCAGAAACCATTTCACCCTATTTATCATACTTGTTGCCCTTTTCTGTACCTTTTCCATTTCTAATATTTTATTATTATAAAGAGAACTTCAAATAGCATTCAAGATATGAGGACAACAGGGATTTATACAGCAGCATAATTATACTTTCTGCTTTCCTATCAATTCATTTCCCAGTTCTCAAAACTCTATTTATTTTTCTGACCACCACTAAATATTGAGCTGATGTTTTCAGGGTGTGATTATATAATGACTCCAAAATCTCTTTCCTGAATAGTAATAACTAATTTAAAGATCTTCACTGTATATGTAGAGATGGATTGTTTTTCCAACCAGCACTACTTTGCATTTGTCAAAAGTGAATCTTACCTGCCCTTTTATCACCAGTCAGTCAGCTTCACAAAATGTACCCAGTGTTCTTCAATCAGATTCCTTCCTTAATATTTTGCATAAATTTAGCATTATCAGCAAACCTTGTCACCTCACTCTCCACTTCCCTTTCCAGACCAGACCACTTGTGCCCTGGCACAGACCCCTATGGATACCTCCCAGTTACTTTCAGCCATTTTAAAAACAGTCTGAAAAGTGTCTTGATCCAATCAGCTACCAATGGAATGATGTTCTCTTTCAGCAAATGAAGGTTGTGTTTGTTTTCTTATGCCCACACATTTTGATAACTATATGAAGTTGGTTCATTCCCTGATATCTTGCATGCCTGCTGCTCTCCAGTTACCCCACAACAACCACAGCATTTGCCATCTGGAATCCACAATAAGTAAGGCAGCTTGCTCCCCCTGAAAAATGAAATTGGAATTGGAAACCAGAGGAGTCCGCTTCAAACTTTATACCCTACAGACAACATGGATTCACTGCCCTCTGTTTCAGTCAAGACCCTCTCTCAGCAGGGCAGGAAATCCTGGCTCTCATTGTCCTGGACTGACTTTATGATG